>VOPJ01001459.1:0-55854 GCA_014673585.1 Semibalanus balanoides
CGCCGCTGTATTTGCGGCGTCTGTCTGTGTGATCCGCCGCTGTATTTGCGGCGTCTGTCTGTGTGATCCGGCTGTTTGCTTGTGACCAGCTGTGTATTAGTGATATGAGCTGACCTGCCAGTGCAGCCCGGTGTTACCCTTGTGTTCGGAGGGGCGTCCGTCTGACCGCGCGGTGTGCTGGGGTCGAGCGCAGACCCGGTCCGCCGGCTCGGGCGGCGACTGCTACAGCAGGTCTCTGACTCGGAGTACGATGACCTGGACTACGGCTCGGGGCTGCTGGCTAACGACACTCTGCTGGACGCGTTCTCCGGTTACGGCTCCGGGGTTTCCGGGGACGTGGCCAGCTCCAGCGCCGCCTCCGTCAGCTCCAGCACCAGCGGCGGCGGCGGCAGCAGCAGCAGCACTGCCAGCACCACCATGTCGCCGAGCGAGCTGGTGCAGAGCGTCTGGAATCGGCCGCCGGATGCTGCCGACACGGGCGTGCTCAGCTCCGTCCTGGGCATCAGCGAGGGTCCGTGGCCGCCCCCGCCCCCGCCCCTGCATCTTAGCGTGCTGTGACTGCTGTGCTGCTCCGTAGAGCGCAGTATCGGCGTTAGCTTCTTCTTTTTCTCAGATGCCCGTATCGTCAATGGTTGACCGAATTAGCACCAGAATGTCTCTGCGACCCCTCAATTGCCTGCCAGTAATTCTATAAGATATGTTCTGCGGCTATTATTAAGATTTTTGCATGTTGATGATCACATCTGTTTCAGTATTACACATCTGTTTCAGATACAAGCCATCTACGCACCCAATATGTCATCACTATGTTATTACGTTGTTTTGCATGTTTATGAAAGTGTTTGATTTGTTTCATCAGCGATCTTCCTTGCCTTTCGTTTATCTCACCTCTACTTCCACCATGTGCCAATCCCACCTTGCCAAATCCACGTCACCCCACCTTGCTCCGTCTTACCTCACTTCGCATCGCCTCATCCTATAATTCCATGTGTAATTCCTATATGCTCGTTCAGTGTTTGGTTTCCTTTCCACAGGCATGCGATCGTTGAAATTTAATTTGCCCGATCATTACTGCTATGTATTAAATAAATAGCATTCATTGTTAAGTGCTTAGTTGTTCTTACTTCATCTTGCTTGCATGGCCAGTTGTTAGCTACGCGTAAGTTATCAGGCTAGGTGCCTTGTTATCTGGAAATCTTGAAGGAGCATTGTCTTTGGCACGTAACAGGGGGCTGGTCTCGTGTAATAATAACTGCTAAATATTTACATTTTGAATTTCATTATTTGAAACAGTACTGAATAAAGTCTGTGCCGATCTTGGCAGAACCAAAACTCAAAATTCGCAAAATTCGCCTGATACAGCAATTTTACATATGATGATACAAGCTAGCGCTGCCACTGACATTCGTTGCCCACAGGCGAGTCCACTCTAGCGTCGGTGACGACAATGACCGACAACTTCACCTGTGGACGCGTCAACATCATGGGTTCGATCGTGCACGACGCGTCGCCGTACCTGTTCCCCCTGATCATCGAGTACTCGCTGATCGGCGCGGCGGTGCTGTACATCATGTGGCAGAACATCGGCCGCTGCCCGCGCTACCTGGAGGAGGACGACATCCCGGACCACATCAGCGTCACCAGCCGCAAGGCACACACCAAGGTCAGGGAGACGCTCAACTATGAGGAAGGCTACTGCACAGCTGCTGACATGTATCGGCACCCTCCGACTCTAACGGCACCTGTCGACACTTGCCGGCTCCTACAGACACCTACAGACATCTACAGACATCTACAGACATCTACAGACATCTACAGACATCTACAGACATCTACAGACATCTACAGACATCTACAGACTTCTACAGACACCTACCGACACCTACCGACACCTACCGACACCTACCGACACCTACCGACACCTACCGACACCTACGACACCTACCGACACCTACCGACACCTACCGACCACTAGCCGACACCTACCGACACCACCGACACCCTACCGAACCTACCGAAGCCTACCGACACCTACCGACGACCTACCGAACCCTACCGACACTACGCGACCCTACGAACCTACCGACCACCTCCGAACTCCTACCGACACCACCGACACCTACCGAACACCATACCGACACGCTACCGACAGCCTAGCCGACACCTACCGACACCTACGCGACCCTACGACACCTACCGCACCTACCGACACCCGTACCGACACCTCCGACACCTACCGACACCTACCGACACCTACCGACACTACCGACACTACCGACCCTACCGACACCTACCGCCAGCTACCGACACCTTACCGACACGCTACCGACACCTACCGACACCCTACCGACCCTACCGACACCTACCGTTTACACCTACGCGACACCTACCGACACTAACGACCACCTACCGACACCTACCGACACCTAACCGACCACCTACGACACTACCGACATCTACGACACCTACCGACACCTACCGACACCTACCGAAGCACCTACCGACCACTACGCGACACCTACCGACACTACCGACCCTCCGACACCTAACCGACACCTACCGACACCTTCCGACAACCTACGACACCTACCGACACCTACCGACACCTACCGACACCTACCGACACCTACCGACACCTAGCCGACACCTACCGAACCTACGACACCTACGACACCTACCGCACCTACCGACACCTCCGACAACCTACCGACCCTACGGACACCTACGACACCTACGACCCTAACCGACACCTCACCGACACTACGACTACCGACACTACCGACACCTACCGACACTACCGACCACCTACCGACACCTACCGCACACTACCGTACACCTACCGACACCTACCGACACCTACCGACACCTACCCGACACTACCGACACTACCGACACCTACCGACACCTACCGACACCTACCGAACTACCACACCTACCGACACCTACCGAACACCTACCGACCCTCCGACCCTACCGACACCTACCGACACCTACCGACACCTACCGACACCTACCGACACCTACCGACACCTACCGACACCTGTCATATGTCCTGTCACGGGCTCTGATCAGCTCTGTCATGCACCAGGTAGACTGCTGCGGAGCCTCGAAGAATCCCCTCTGTGCTTTGTGTTCTGAGTCTCCACTCCTCTGTCCTCTATGTCCGTGGGTGGATAATTGTGGTATGGCAAGTGTGGCCTTGGCAGTGCCACACCAACATTTGTATTGGTAATACAAATGTATTGGAGCATCTTGCCGGGCTATGAAAATTTTCAAAAATAGCACAAGTTTGTCCACACCAACTTTGAAAAGATTTTTCACTCATGTCTGTTTTGTTTACTTTGCAATAGATGGGTGGAGTTTTCTATTCACTTGGTGAGACCACTACCCCGTTAAAGGAAGTAGTTCACCTTCAACATGGGTTTTGAACTGAGATAGCAGTTTTGTAGCCCGCGTTGAAAAACCACGAACTGCAAGTTTTCTGGACTAAAAAGGGCTCTCCAGCCGAAAATATTTGACTTTTTTTCTAAAGAATGTGGACCATAAATAAGGAATGTCAAGAATGTGGGCCTCACACACCTGGGCAGAGGCTATATAGTAATCTTACGCGACTACTATTTCGCAATATCTGATTGGCTGAGCCACGTTTGACGTTTGCGGAGAGTAAGCATATAGTTTTGATGAAAATTGATAATGTACGTCCTTCTGTCCTGAATCGGCGCGATGTATGGCTGTTTTTTGACATTAATGGAAAGAAGTTGTATTTCAAAAATGGTGTGTCAAACGCGGTCGTAGCGACCGGCGGCCGGCCGCCCGGCGGGACCCGCGCCTAGGGAATTGACGTTTATGTCATAATTTCAGCTGATTGTAACAACAACTATGTAACTTATCAATATGTTCTCTGGAAATCAGAGAGGTAAAACAATTTTGGAATCGCACCGTGCTGTTTTCCAGCGGTTCTATCTTTGAAAGCTTGTGCCCGCGTTTTTCAGTTATATTCCGAAATGTTTCCTTCTAAGCTTTACGTGTTAATCCGCTGCAAACTGGTCTCTGAGCGGGACCTAGCCGCTATTTCTTCGACAATTTCGAAAAGTAATTTGAGTTATCAAAAATGTTTCTGTGGTCCAAAAAGCCGATACCCACCGAAAGCCATTTACTATCTAAGTCCCGTTTGCACTCCGTACCGAATTGTGCCGCGTTTTTGCGTTGAATGCAAAATCCGTGGCATAACAATGTGAAACGCGCTACAGGATGCCTCACTTGACGGAGCATTAATTTGGCGACCCATTTTTAATCAATCAAATGTTGTCAAATCCTCATGTTGAGTTGCCAGATATACTTGGGGCAGCCTTCATACATTCTTAAATAAATTATGATCTAGTGGTATTTTACTCTAGCAGGAAACTACATCTGTTACTAAAGTGTCATCTATTGGTCAGGAGACGTACTAACTGCCGGGCGATAAGACCGCGTTTGACACACCATGTATAGTCAAATCGTGTTTGAAAAAACAATCCAAGGTGAACTATTTCCTTTTATCATATGTCTCAGTATGTTTTTAGCATTAGCGCGAGCGTGTGGTAAAAGGTTTTCAGCTCTCAGAGAAATCAATGTTAAGTCAATTGGTCAAGAAGCTTTCGGCCCGCCGGGCATTTATATTTTACCAAACTTGATTTACGCAGTTTTCAAAACGGAGGTAGATATATGATTTCTCATACCTCTCTTTTGGGTTTACATGTTAAATGTCCTATTCAACAGTGCAGAATAAGAGTGCAGAAAAAATGTTATTCTGCATTGTTATCCTGCACTCTAGAAGGCTCTTTCATTTAGGGGATCAAACATTTTTGACTATGGTATGAGAAATACCTTTCTGAACTCTGGCTGGTCATGACGATAGTCTCGGTGTCAAAAAAATATTTTGGCCACTCGACCTTCGTCTCGTGCCAAATCATTTTTAACACCTCGACTGGCAGTCATTTCCCAGCATCGTTCAGAAATATATATAACTTAACGTTTGACCACACCAGCATTTGCCATATTTGAAAGTGTAGGCGTTTAAAGGACAACTTCAAGTTAAATTATGAACGCACACTGATATGACATTGTATCCCACAAACCGTGTTAAATATCTCCAGCTGTGCAGTCTGTTAAGAAGCGTAACCGTGACTTTCCTGACGAGCCGTCACACCCCCAGCTGTGTTGTTGTTAGGCTGGTATCAGTAACTAACGGTGCCGGCGTCGTGTCGCTGCTGCTTCTGCTGTCTCAGGTGGACTGTATCGGCTCGTCAAAGGGTCTGTTCTGCGGCCTTCTGGTGCTCGTCACCGCCATCATCTGTCTCGTTCTCTACTTCGTACTGATCGACCACGACACGTACGAGCAGATGGCTATCTTCTTGGCGGACACCAGCCACGCCGGCATCCTCTTCCTGATGATGCTCGCCACACTGGTCGGCTTCATCAGGTCAGTATGATGCTGCTGCAGTAACGCACGTCTCGCCTCTCCGGTGAGGCTGACGTCCTTTTCACGTAATACCCGCTGTGCTGGTTTGGCCGGGTTAACCCTCGCCAGTGTAGGGCCCGATACCTACGTGACCGTGTAGGTTGGCACGGCCCCCTGGTGTTTCGCCCCTAGTTGAGCTAGAGCTTCGATTAACAAAACGAGCGTGATGCTTGTGATGAAAGGAAGCCGTTGATATTCAATTTTGTGGTCCATATTTTATCCAAGTCGTGAATGTGTTGAGATTTTATTATAATCGAGCTAGAATCGTAAGTAAGCATATAGTGCCAAATTGAAAATATGCGTCACAAAATGTCCAACAAACTACCAGGGTCAAAAAGGTCATAACAGTTCATCGGAGGTCAGTGAACTTGGTTGACACCTGAAAAGTTCAAGTGAGTCACAATCTCAATGGAAACCATAAATGTCACCTGTGCATATGCTCCTGAGCAACACACACTCGGAAACTGCACAAGTTACCAGCATCGATAGTAAGGGACGCCAGTTGCGCCTGACATGACACTGAGAAACAGGTCATAGGTCACGTGTCATAAGAAATAGAAGCTGTAAATTTTCCGATTATCTGTCCAATTATTCAACAGTAGGGTTATGAAAGTTTCGTCACAATCGGCTGATAACTACGCGAGTTATCCCCGGGGAAAGCAAAACACGAGGGGTGCCCTCCCCCCACACCTCTACACTGGTGAGGGTTAATATGTCGTCGTTTCTGTTTCAATTAATTTAAATATCCCTTTTATTGTCATTCCTCGGTTGTGAGATGTTCACTCGAATAAATCAGCAGCATTTGATCCATTTACTAAATAATGTACCGCCTGGCTTGCACTATCTGTCACTGTTACTGCTACCCGTTACAACTAACTCACCCACTGTTAAAGAAGTCCATCTCTCTTGAGAGCTGCAAAGCGAAACACTATGTTGCATTGTATTATGAAGCGCTGCCTGTGCTGCCGCTGGTTGTAGCGGTTTAGCGGTGTAGCCCTTCCTTCCGCTGTGCCCCTCTGCGACCTCCAGTGGACCCCGCTCACTGCCCTCCGTTGATGTTCTCTCCGCTCACAGCCTCCGTGTGCCGCCTTCCACTGACTGTCTCCCTGGCGACACTCCGACAGGAACAAGAAGCTGAAGTTTGTGGCCGACAAGCCGGACGACCTGGACGCCATTCTGCAGCGTGTATCCGGCTTTGGTCTCTTCCTGTACTCGGTGTTCTGCCTGATCTCCGCCGCACTGTCTCCGCTGCCGGACGTCCCCAATCTGCTGGTGCTGGTCACCTCCTCGCTGGTTATACTGCAGGTCAGTGGCCAGTGGGACATGTCACTCAAGCAGGTACTCCTTCCGCTGGATTATACTGGCAGGTCAGTGGCCCAGTGGACATGTCACCCTCCACGCAGGTCACCCTCCTCGCTGGTTTACTGCAGTCAGTGGACGATTGTCATAACAGCACGCACCCCTCGCGAGGCTTATACTGCAGGTCCAGTGACATTGTCACTCAGACAGATCACTACCTCGCTGCGTTATACCTGCAGGCAGGGCCCAGTGGACATGTCCACTCAGCTAGGTCACCGCACTCGCTGGTTAACTGCAGGTCGTGGGACATGTCACTCAGCAGTTCACTCCTCGCTGGTTATAGTGCAGTGAGTGGGACTATGATCATCAGCAGGTCCCGCCCTCCTGGTTATACTCGCGGCATGGCCCAGTGGAATGTCATACGCAGGTCACCTCCTCGCTGGTTTTACTGCAGGTCAGTGGCCGTGGACATGTCACGTCAGCAGGTCACCACCTCGCTGTACTATTACTGCAGGTCATGGACAGTGTCATACAGAGGTCACCCCTCGCTGTTATACTGCAGTCCAGTGCCCGTGGGACAGGTCATCAGCAGGTCACCTCCTCGTGTTATCTGCCAGTCAGTTGCCCAGTGGAATGTCATACACGCAGGTCACCACCTCGCTGGTTATCTGAGCGTAAGTGGAATGTCACGCAGCAGTCACCTCCTCGTGTTATACTGCAGGTCAGTGCCCAGTGGACATGTCTATACAGTCAGTCCCTCCTCGCTGGTTATTATGCAGTCAGTGGACAGTCACTCGCATTCACCGCCTCGCTGGTTATACTGCAGGTCAGTGCCCAGGAATTTCACTCAGCAGTCACCACCTCGCTGGTATATACTGCAGTGTCAGTGGCCCAGTGGACATGTCACTCAGCAGGTACCCCTCGTGGTATACTGCAGCGTCAGTGGGCCCAGTGGGACATGTCACGGCAGCAGGTTCACCTCCTCGCTGGTTATACTGCAGTCAGTGGCCCAGTGGGACATGTCATTACAGATCCCGCCCTCCGCTGGTTATACTCAGGTCAGTGGCCCAGTGGACATGTTCCATACAGCAGGTCACCACTCGCTGGTTATACTGCAGGTCAAGTGGGACATGTCACTCAGCATGTCACTCCTCGTTGGTTATATGCAGTTTTGTGCCCAGTGGGACATTGTCAATAACAGCAGGTCACCGCCCCTCGCTGTTATACTGCACGGTCAGTCACATGTCACACGGTGGGTCTACTGTATGTCATACTCAGGTCAGTTGATAGGGTCGTACCGCAGGTCGTACTGCGGATCTAACGGGTCATACAGCAGGAATGAGATGTAAGTGGAATTGACTTAAAATGGAAGTGATTGCCTTGGACAAGAGATGGCAGCACTGAAGTTATATATGGGCAGCAAAGTACTGATAACCTACAGCAGTGGTTCCCAAACGGTGGGTCATGACCTCATTTGGGGCAAGGCGATATATAATTTGAGGTAACGGATCCATTCTGCGGGGTAAACGAAGGCCTGCGAAGTTAAACCATAAATGTTACGCTAAGACAGCCGTGATGCAGCCCTCGGCTCAGTATAATTTTTTGGTGCGCCTTGTCGGAAACGAAGACCAGAATGGAGAAATTGGTGAAGAAAAGGGAATTAATATATGTGCGATCTGCGTTCTCAGTCTCCGTTTGTATTGCGAGTTGCGACGATTGAATTGAAGTGTGCAAACAGGTGCAACCAACACTGTCATTGGGAAACAATGTTATTTTTGATAAATCGGTATAAATTTTGAAGGGTGGGGTAATGGCCTCATCTGACTGCTGAAAAGGGGTTACTGTGTCGGGAGAAGGGGCTTCGCCACCGGGGGGGGAGGGGGTCCCCGTGCGTCACCTGTTCACCTTGACTGACCAGTGCTGTCACAGTTGCCGCGTGACATGAGCCTTAGCTGTGGACTGTACCTGATCCCGCCAGCGGGGCGCCATCACTGGCCGGAGGGACGCCCCACTGGCCGGAGCACCGACACGCAGAGGGCCCGCCACTGGCCGAAGCGGCGCCTACTGGATCGGAGCGCCATTACTGGCCGGAGGCGCCGTCACTGGCCGGAGGGCGCCGGTACACTGGCCGGAGCGGGCGCCTTTCTGGTGGAGGGCGCCGTCACTTGATCGGAGGGCGGCAGCTTTGCATATGACCTGGTCCAAAGAACAGGTCATGCCTGAATGACCGTATAATCTGTAGGCCATGCGCCTGTCTGTTGCGCTGGATAATTGCACAAAAGGTAGGGGGGGCGCTTCGCGCCGTCAAAAACGGGACGGACATTCCGTAGTGTCCGTATAGTGGTTTGCGTCCATGCATACTAAAACCATTTAATATAAAAAAACATTCTCGCGCAAAATTAATCCATCGTGAAAACGGCATAATCTGTGAAATGTGAATTTTTTGTTAGTTAAAGAAATAGGTCAAACCTAAAATTTTCAAATTTTGATCTAGCCATTTGCAGCCACTTATTTTACAATATTTTATTTTGTTATTGACATTGTGCTTAGAAGAAATAGTTCACCTTAAAATGGTTTTGAACTGAAGATAGCAGTTCTTTAGCCCGTGTTGAAAAACCCTAACTGCAAGTTTTCTGGGCAAAGGGCTCTCCAGCCGAAGTATTTGACTTTTGTCGAAGGGAATGTGGGCCTTAACATAGCCCAATTCAAGAATTGGGCCTCACACACCTGGCAGAGGCTATACAGTAATCTTAACGCGACTACTGTCAAATATCTGATGGCCTGACCACGTTTGACTTGCGGAGAGTACGCATATAGTCTTTTGAGAAAATTAATAATGTACGTCCTTCTGTCTGAATCGGCGCGATGTATGGCTATTTTTGACGTTATGAAAAGAAGTTGTATTTCAAAATATAGTCAAATTGTGTTTGAAAAAAAATGTGAACTATTTCCTTTAACCTGTTGTCTTTGTACGGTCTCTTAAAGTTTAGCTTATTTGTGTGTCAAAATCGTGTATAGTGACGTCACTAAATTTGCTATATCTCAAAAGTTTAGCGACACAAGCAACACATTTTCGCACAGAAGACGAGAAATTGATGTAAAAAAGTACCCGAAGTTTCACGTTAATAGCGCTAATTGTTTCTAACTAATTACTAAAATTTGTCAGGGGTGTTAAACGCCCCCTCCCCCCAGTCAATGCCAGGTTAAATCCTCAGGTGTTAGTGTAGGGAAGGGGAGGCAAGGCAGAGGGAATGACAGGGACGGAGCACCCTTCCGCCTATATTTAAATGCATTGAATTACATGAACAAATATTTAATTTGTTTATTTAATTATTTGTGTGCACCTTGATCATCATCTGATCTTGGCATGCTATACCTTTTTGGAAAGCTCTATGTCTAAGCTTCAACATTCAAATTTCAGCTCTCTAGATTTGTTTTTAAGGGTTTTAGAGCCAAAAAACAAATCGAAGCTAAATTCATATGATACAATTTAACGGATAGCAGTTAGCGTTAGCTTTCGCTTTTTTAGCGGTTTAGCGTGATCGAAGTTATTTGTATTAGCGGATTAGCGGCTAGTAAAGCTAACTTTTTGGTTAGCTGTGCCCACCACTGTTAGTTTCCAAGAACCATTGATTAAGCACACCTGATGCCTCGTGTTAGACGCGATAATTGTTTGTTTTTCTACATGGACAATTGTCGTTTTAAATTTTGTACTCCTACTCGACCGTTCGATTGACTGACTGAAATTCAATTAATATTCAGACATACGATCTCCGGACTTACGATCTTCGGATGCCCTCGATCCCCAAATTATGATGCAATATGTTTCGGTAGCGGTCATGATTTCAAAACTCCTCGCAACTGTGTGGCAAGCTTGTGTCGATTTCTCCCCTGCGATCGGACAGTATCCAATGTCCATCATCACTCGTCACCCCTGCGTGACGAATGGAGACGCGTCAGGGTGGCCTGGGACCGCGCCGGCGCAGTGGGGTCTGTGGGGCGTGTCTCCAGTGGGGTGTATCGAGGACTGTGACGTTCTCTCTCCTTCTCCCTCTCTCTCCCTGAGAAGGACGCGTCGGAGCGGTGGGAGACGTCAATAATGCCGGAAACGACAGCTCGTTACATTCACTGCCGGAGGCTGCTGCTGGATGTGTCCGCTCTCCGACACCAGTGTAATTGGGTAACGGTCGCTACTGGGACAGTACTGGCTGTGTCCGCTCTCCGACACCAGTGTAATTGGGTAACGGTCGCTACTGGCACAGTACGGCTGTGTCCGCTCTCCGAGCGACCAGCCGTAATGGTAACGGTCGCTACTGGCACAGTACTGCTGTGTCCGTCTCCGACACCAGCCGTAATTGTAACAGTCGCATACTGGCACAGACTGGCTCGTGTCGCTCTCCGCACCAGTCGTAATTGGTTAACGGTCGCATGCACAGTACTGGCTGTGTCCGCCTCTCCGCATCCATGTAATGGGTAACGGTCGCTACTGGCACATACTGCTTGTCCGCTCTCCGACACCACCGTAAGGTAACGTCCGACTGCAAGTCTGGCGTGTCCGCCCTCCACACCAGCGAATTGGGTAACGGTCGCTACTGGCACATACGGCTGTTGTCGCTCTCCGACACCAGTTAATTGGTAACCGGTCGCTACCTGGCACAGACGCCCTGTGTCGCCTCCGACACCAGGTATTGGACGGTCGCTTACTGGCACTCTGGCCGTGTCGTCTCGACCACCAGCCGTAATTGGTAACGTCCTACTGGCAACAGTAACGGCTGTGTCCCGCTCTCGACACAGTGAATTGGGTATGGCGCACTGACAGTATGGCTTGTCCGCCTCCGACACAGCCGTAATGGGTAACGGTCCGCTACTGCACAGTACTGGTCTGTGTCCGCCTCCGAACAGTACTGGCTGTGTCCGCTCTCCGACACCAGCCGTAATTGGGTAACGGTCGCTACTGGCACAGTACTGTCGGAGCGCCGATTTCCTGTTTGATCTCTGCAGGCTGCTTGTAGGGAGAGTCGGGGGTAAAAGGTGTGCAGTTTTGCTCTCTCTATATGTATAGTTTCCTGAATAGACTAATGACGCCAGCTGGTTGATCGGTTACTATTGACTGGCGTTCCTAAGGGCCAAGATGTCCATATGCGCGACATCGCTGCTCATTTACACCGCGTAACTCCATCCTGTACCTGCAACCTGCGTATGTGTCCAGTTGTGGAGGCAGTTGTCGTCACCATAGAGATCATACAGGGTGTCCGCGTCAAAAGTGTACTCAGGTTTTGCTTCATATTTATTACATTAAACATCTTATGCAATTGGTGTCAATCTATTCCATGAAATGACGAAACAGCTATATCCCCAACACAGGTAGCTTTCATTCCTTAGCTCTCTTTTGTACCGCCCGCGGGCCGCCCCCTCACACTCGCTCCGCCCGTCTAATCATATCATCTATGGAGACCTTGTGCGTCCGGCTTTACCGCGGGCAAGACGTAGATGTCTGCAGATGCGTGATGGCCTTCGAACCATGTGCGCAGGAAGGGTGACAAGTTCCCGATGATGGCCCTTCAGCTCACTGGTCGTCTTGGGTGTCCGGTAGAACGGCCTTGAGGGTACCACAAGAAGAATATAGGGGGCTGAGTAGTCGGTATGAGAAGGCCCACTGTATCGCTGCCCTCATGAATGCGGCGTTTGGAAGTGTTTTGGCAGCCATTCATGCAACAGTGCCATTTGCGGTGTGAAGGCGCTGCCCAATCGCCTGTAAGCCATTCTTTACGCGAACGATCCCATATTTTCGACCGAGCTCCTCCCAGAACGGCTCTAGCGCATGTGAGATAGCGCTCCTTGGTGATGGTCACCGCCTCCCCCTGCTCGACTTCGAAAAAGAAGGGACCAATGGTGCCCACTCCCCGTCTCATTGCCACCCGTTACTTTTGCTGTGATACCGGTCAGCACTTAATCTGGGCGTTGAGAACCCCAGTGCACGGCATTGCGGGAGTTCACTTGCCCACTAAGCAAAAAGTGGGTCTCATCGGAGAACCAGAGATTCTCAAACACGCCTGGGTGTTCCTCAAACCAATCTGCCATCTCCATCCGTCTCGTCATATCCGATGGCTTGAATTCGTCTTCGTGATGAATCTGCATTCGATATGGGTGCAGTTTAAGGTCCCGTTTTAGAATTGTGTGCATCGCGGTTCTGCGGAGGCCGAGGCTTTGGCTTCGACGTCGTACGTTTTTTGCGGGCTCTGGAGAACTGAAGCTTCCGCATCACGAATGACGTTCTCGGTCCTCACCAAACGGCTGCTACCGCCTCGTTTCCCTTCGAACTATCTTGTTTTTAATTTGTCAAAACCACTTCTTTCACACAACTTTTTTCGGTACCAATTCCACCCTACGAGTCTAAATGAACTTTTCCAGACAATCGCTGAGTTTATCGTAGGATTTCGTTAAATTAAGCCTCTACCCAACACTCTTTCTAATATCATTCACATCCGTTACTCAGTGGTTTATGATTTCCATGCAGCCATGTTGTGTGTTTTCACATGTGCAGTTTTAAAAATGAAGCACGTGCGGTTAAAAATCGCGAGTAAAAACACGATAACTTTTGACGCGGACACCGGATATAACATAGACGATACATCCTATGCTGAAGCACTTGATTTCGTGGCAATTCAGTGGTCTTTTTTAAGCACATTTTGTTAGCAATCTCGATGCCCGTGCTTAATTAAGCCACTGTCTTTTATGTTGAAGACAGTTTTGTAGGCAATATTTATAATCTAAACAAAATTAATTAAAAATATATTTCTCAGATAAAGATGTTACTGGCATCGACGCACGCTATTTATAGGGGATCTGTAGGAGAAACTTATTGCTTAAAAAAGACCACTAAATTGCCGCAGATTTAAGTGCATGTCATCTCTATGTATATATGATCTCTATGGTCGTCACGGCTGAAGGTTTGATCACGGCCGGAGATGGCCTGTGGAGCGCCTCGCGGCCTCGAGGCCGCCTCGCCTGGGCTCCGGAAGTCCGGCCTGCCGGGCAGGACTGCTGCGTAGTGTCCGCCGTCCCTTAACCGAATTATGGGACCATACCCTGCCGAGCGGACTAGGTACTAATAAAATAACTACAATAAATCTGATTTTTTTTTTTTTTATAAATTTACCCGAAATGTTTTGGTATGGATGGATTCCGAGCAGACCAGCAAGCAGAGCCTTTGCGCTGGCCCTGGAGCCACCACCCGATCGACATCCTGTGGCGGCAGAATTTAGACGAGTTTTACGTGCCGCGACATACCTGGACCGTCCGCCCCGCTCAACTGACGTCACCTGACTTCAGTGCGAACCCGCTCCACTGCCCAGCCATCCATCAGGAGCCAATACGAAGCGCCGAAGCGACTCCGAACCCGGGCCTGCCACTACCGGGATAGTTCAGAACCCAGCAGCTCCCCGACCGGAGCTACAGGCGACTGGGCTTTTGATGTGTCAGTCCGACCCTACATGTCTCGCGACTCGAGTCTGAGCCTGACCGCCGTGTGCCGGCCTTATGTTTCAGGTTCTGTTCCAGCTGTTGTACATTGCCGACGTATCGAAGCGCGCCGTCTACATGCCGGATCACGACATCAGCAAGCCGGGACGTCAGGTGGTCACCTTCCTCCTGCTCTGCAACATCGCCCTCTGGGTCGTCTACACGTTCGAGATTAGGAAGGTCGAGGCCAACCCAGTGCAGGTCAGCAGTCGGTCTGCAGCCCTTTGAACAGTTTCAGCCCATCGGCCTGCACAATGGAATTCATGAGCCAGCCCCCAGCCGGCCGGCCGGAGCGCAGATTAGATTAGGATGCGTTGGGTAATGAATTGTGATGAGCTTCGCCGAGTCGGGGAAGATGATAATTTCAAACTTCATCCCTTTCCTATGTGATATACGCCGCCACTTAGCCGTGTGATAGCATGTGTCGTGGTGTGCGGCGCTGTATGACGGTTTGACTGATGTCGGCTGAATTTATAGCTAAGGAGGCACATTCGCCTGCCGTCTGTCTGGCCGACCTTCTGCTGGTGATCACGGTACCCTGGCGAAACCAGCGTTCAAAGCGGGACACGCCGTCAGCTGGCCGACCGTGCCGGCAGCGCCGCCACGCCAATCACCGCCGCCTTCTGCGGGGCGCTGGCAACGCGGCGCGGGAGGAGAGACAAAGCTGCTGACAGGCCACACCGCCGCCTTCTGCGGGGCGCTGACAACGCGGCGCGGGAGAGAGACAACTGCTGACAGCACAAGCCGCCGCCTTCTGCGCGCTGACAACGCGCGCCGGGGAACCAAAGCTGCTGACAGGCCACACCGCCGCCTTCTGCGGCGCGACACGCGGCGGGGAGAGAGACAAAGCTCTGCACGCCCAACACCGCCGCCTCCTGGCGGGCCTGACAAGCGGGCGGGGAGAGACAAAGCTGCTGAACAGGCCAACCGCCGCCTTCTGCGGGACCGCTGAAACTCGGGCGCGGAGAAGACTCAAAGCTGCTGACAGGCCACACCGCCGCCTTCTGCGGGGCGCTGACAAACGAGACCGGAGAAAGACAAAGCGCTGACAGGCATCCGGAGAAGAAAACTCGAAACAAACAGATGCGCTTAAGAATTGAATGCAAAGACTTTCGAATATGCCAGGAACAGTGCAACACGTGCTGACAACTCTTGATAGGTATCGGCGAAGAGGTTTGGACACTGACTGCTTTGCGAACGATCAAGTTAATAATTCAATAGGAAATGTGCATTTACACATCAACGTGTTGTTAATATAGTGCAACGGACGTCAATAAATGGACATTCCGTTGCACATTGTTGAAACAGACAGTAGGGAAATGAGACGATCAAAATACGTTTCGAAGGGGCGAACTGTAAGAATGTCGCTAGTGAGGCTCAGGCATGACACGAAATTTCGACACGGGCGATGATTTAAAAGCATTTTAATGTCATCCTCAGATCAACAATCTTCCCCATTTGCATTTACCTTGCATTCACGACCAATTAACCAATTCATTGAATCAGAACCAGTTCGTATCGATGCAATGCAATGAGTGATGATCATTTTCTCGCGGTTAATGATTTCCGCTTCCATCAAAGCCAGCTGTGACTGTCGACGCGTCAGATACTGCCTCGTCAGCCCGGTTAGCCGCGCTGCAGTGAAGCCTGGTTCGCGTCGCTCCAGTGAAGCTTGACGGCCGGTTGACGCCCGCTCCATCGCCGCTCACTGGGTCAGGTGTTGCCCGTTAGCGAACGATCTGTAACCGACCACACTCTCAGAGAAGCCTCTCTCGATCCGCCTGGGTGGCGCCGAATAGAATTTCCCTCAGAACGCTCGGCCGTGCAGCGGCTATTATTCGATACTCAGTTTGGTGATTTGTGTGAACGCTGGAGATTTTTTTTCCGCGTTCATCTGGCGCCGTGGTAGGAAATCTGCAGGTCAGGCGCGAATGAGTACTCATTGCTGGTGATAAGTGGCTGTCTCGGTCAGGGGCGGATCCAGCCGCTCGGTTTGGGGGTGGGGGGCAACTTTTTTTTGGCAAAAAGGTACCCCATTTTTTTTTTCTCAGCGGATTTGGGCTTCTCACCTAATTTGGCATTCGAGATAATAAAAAGGTGGGGAAATCACACTTTTTTGGGGAAAAACACTTCTTTCGAGAAAAAAAACTTTTTCGGGAAAAAACACATTTTTTTTTCTCGAAAAACAAAAACAAAAACAAGAAATAATAAAAAAGGTAAAAAATCGGACGCCGTCATGGTCCGGAGAAGGGCAGTCAGGAGGGTGGGCGGCCTGGGCAGTGTCACAGTGGTTATAATCTGTGCGGGGTATCGTCTAACTCAGAAAAGCGTGATCTGTGTCAGTAATACCCCAAGGACAGCTCTCCAGACACTAAGTAACCTAACTCGCTTCCTGTTTTCAAAAATTGTATAGCAATTCCGATAACTTGTGTCAGGCCGCGAAGCGGCGGCGAAGATTTTCCAGTTTGATCTGTGGAAAGCTGATTTTTTACTGCTGCAAAGGCAATTTTTACGATAAATTGTCAATTTGTCCGACCTTTTGGGGGGGAAATCATAGTCTCAGGCCCTTTGGGGGGGGGGCATGGCCCCGTGGCCCCCCTCTGGATCCGCCCCTGGTCTCGGTTTCTAACTTTACAGGAGTCAAGGCAGCACACTCAGGGCGCAACTTAGATGAGGTTCTCGTGTATCTGTGATTTCCATTGTTTGGTGTCATTAGATGCGTCTTGCAGATACGTTGTTTTAGCTTGTGTGGCGATTGTTCATTTCCGTTTGCTCCTCGCCACTCTTAAGTAGAAAAACTATTGACCGATTTTGCGTTGTAATATTTATTTTATGTGATAACTAGCTTATCATTTCTATCATATCCTACCGGAATGTGACGTTTAAGTTTCATTCCTTCCAAGACTGATGCGTTACAGCCGTTACCGAACTTCCGTACCAGAACTGGTCCTGAACCTGATGTATGTGTTTGTGTATTCCTCAGCTGGACTTTTACGGGCCGCTGCACTGGGCGGTGATGCTGCGTATCACCCTGCCGCTCGCCATCTTCCATCGGTTCCACTCGGCCGTCGTGCTGGCCGAGGTCTGGAAGTCCAGCTACAAGACGCGCGCCGACTGAGCCGCTCATCCCCCGGTACAATACCATGGCCAACTCAGTGCGGAGGTCCGGCTGCAGAACCCGTGCCGACCGAGCGCGACCGTCTCCGCTGGCCTCACGTCGGTCGAGCGCCGGTCGAGCGCTGGTCGAGCGTCGGTCGAGCGTCGGTCGAGCGCCGGTCGAGCGCCGGTCGAGCGCTGGTCGAACGCTGAGAGGGAGCGGAGTATGGAGGGAGCGGAGTATGGAGGGAGCAGAGTATGGAGGGAGCGAAGTATGAGCTGAGACCTGGGCGGGGCGGTGACCGGCCGGTCCGGAGGCGCGCGCTGCCCGCTCTCTGTGTTGTATGTGCTGCTGCTGCTGCTGCTGCTGCTGCTGCTGCTGCTGCTGCTGCTGCTGCTCTCCGCTGTGCTGTTCGCTGCATGTGTGTGTGTGTGTGTGTGTGTCTGCGTCCCCCCCCCCCGCCAGCACCCCCACTGCTTCATTAAGTCGCCTCAACTGACTCGCGTCGCCGCTCCACGCGCCCCGCCCAGGTTCGTGTACAACTCGTGTATTGTAGAGTTAGCTGTCGCGGCGGCCGCTTTCTTGACGGGATGTGCCGTGTGACCGACCGACCGACTGACTGACCGACCGACTGACCGCCGACCGGCCACCGCCGCCATCGTACAAAGTGATGTCTTCTCTGACCGAAGGCGGACCGGGGCGGCTCTCGGCAGCGCGTGGCGACGGCTGCACTGACCGGTCATGCCGGCCCTGGGCGCCGCCGCCCGTGGGTCTCGTCCAAGACGTTTTCGGACGCTTTCACTGCCAGCCCCGCGACTCGGCGCCCGTGGTATCATTATGACGACGTGCACTCGCTGGCCGCGACCATTCTCACGCTACTACCCGTGCCGCTAGAGCGTACAGGCGCAGGGCAGGGCGGCCTCCGCGACACCGCTCGGTATGTAGCGTACAGCGCAGGGCAGGGCGGCGCTGCGCGACACCGCTCGATATGTAGCGTACAGCGCAGGGCAGGGCGGCGCTGCGCGACACCGCGACGCTGGACGCTTGTCGCTTTCAGTTTTGCTACCGTGCGCTGTGTTTTGTACCGTGTTTGAGATATAGGTGCAGTTTTGTACCGTGTATAGTCGATATCGTCCGGTGTGCGATGCGTGTGAGCTCAACACCGACACTGAGTCGGCGCGTCGAGTCGATTCGAGTCACGTCGAGTCGTTATCGACTCAGTAAAGTGACAGCAGAGGCAGGACGATATGTCAACTAGTCATTGTCGAACGCGCGGCGCTCAGCGCTGTCGCTCTTCTCCCCACTGTCTGAGATGATGCGGATGAGTGTAGTTAGTGGAGAGTCTGCCGCGCCCGCAGGAGGCAGCTCGGGGTGGCTGGGTGGCTGGGGATCCGACCTGGACTGACCTGAGGTCAATGACCTCTGCCGGCTGCTGGGAGTGGGGGGAAACAAGTTGGGTAGACGGACTGGAGAGAGGTGATCAAAGTGGCGTGTGAAAGGACGGTTTGCGACGGGGACGGGGAGCAGGATGAACTGGCAGAGCTCTGTGGCGGGAGGGAGGAGACATAGTTACGTCTCGCTGTGCTGCCTGTATGGGTCCATTTCAGTGTGCTCACCGATGTCTGCTCGTATTAGCTAGCTTTGCATCTCCGCCGGATCCTCGTTAATTTATCTCCGGTAGTTGTTAGCGCGTTTGCCGAGAGCGAAGGCAGATTCTGGCTGTCAGTCGTCTCTTCGTCGCCCGCTTTACTAGACGTATGTGCTATGTAGTCGGTACTATCATGTCAACCCCGTGAATGTTCCACAATAAAACGGTAAAGTAACTGCCAAGTGTATGATAAGCGTACGATGTGACAACAATGGTGGTTGTATTCAGCAGCTCATGTGTTGTGCGAATTCGGGATACCTATGTCACAAGGAGGAGTGAACTATCTCGGCGCTCACAGCATTTGCTTCTGATCCGATTTGGGCAGACCGTAATCACTATCACCTTTCGGATATCTTCACTTCAACCATCGCCACTCAATTCTGACGATGAAATATGAATTGTGCGATCGGATGCTGAGACCAGCGTCCATATTCCATCGATGGCTTATCTTAACAGACACCAGATAAATGTTAAATTGGCCCAAATATACCATTTAACATCTTATTGCTGAACATCGTAATGGTACAAACCCATACCACTTTTATTAAATATGTCAATATTTATTTTGTATTTCGCAAAATAAAATGCACCAAAGATATGGGCATCAGCTTGCTCATCTGGCAAGAACAAATATTGGATCCAAGAAACACCATTATCCATTGGCGCACAGCATACACAGGCAGCAACCTGTCGCTGTAATAATGGTTTAGTCACCAACACCACCTATAACCGCTTGTATTGTGTGTCCGCCGCATTCCTTTTACACCAAGGTCAATGGCCAGACATGAGACTTATGAGACATCCAGGTGTAACTGACAGCTCACTGGCGGATCCAGGAGGAGGGCATTAGGAACAAATGACCCCCCCCCCCTCCCACACACACACACGGACATGGGGGGAGGTATTCAATACAAGCAGATACAAGCGCGTTCCTGCATAGTAGGGTGCCACAATTTTTTTCTTCGATTTTTAGGACGGCCTTTGGTGTGATTTTTAGGCTGGGTGAGAAAACAGCTGACTTAAAAGTTTAACCTAATATAATAATATTTAAAGGTTCTGCATCGACTTCATTAAGCCGTACCTTGGGCGCAATGTGACCTTTGCTGTCGACGCGCCCTAAAACCCCAATAATCAATCAAGCCGTACCTTCTCATTAACAGGCACCCAGCCAGCGTTGAAGTCCCTGATACTGGCGTTCCGTAGTAATTAGTGTATACTACAGTACACTACATAGTGCTAACCCGTCCGCTCCGCTGGTCGATTACAGGTTGAGTGGCGGTGCATGCCAGTGATAAGCAATTAAGGATTGATAGCCCGTTCTACCCATGGCACACCCGTCGTACCTATAAAACGTTTTTGTACCATACACACTAGTGATGTCATTTTCCCAAAATTTCCTGACCAAAACCAATCCAATACCAAACACATTTTGGTTGTCCAAATATTGACCGATTTTGGTTGAGGCCAAAAATGTCCAAGATTTGACCGATTTTAAACAGTATATTATTTTAAACAAGATTTGAGGCTGACCGAAAATGTCCCAACAAATTTATAAGCCTGACCGACCGATTAACCGAATCGGTCACACATTTTTTTCGGTAACCAAAATTTTGGTTACCGATTGACACCGCTAATACACACACCCGCGAGTCTCCTGGATGGTATCCCTGTTTGCGGTTAATGTGCACACCAGCGTCACCTTTATAGGATATTTGCTGAATGCTGATGCGCACGCCAGATCCCATCAAGAACACAGATACCATCAAGAACAGGGGCCGGGGAGCGATTTCAAAGTTGGGGTGGCAAAACCAATTTAGGCTAGCCACCCCATTTTTCTTCAGCGGATTTCTACTTTTACTTCAACTGGAGCCCTACGGAAATTGTTATATTGAAATGTTAAAACATTTAAAAATTAAAATAAATATATTAAATACTATAAACTATACATCACAATGATCCAGTGGCGGCGGAACGATTCTGGGCAAGGGGGCACTTGGATTTCACTCCCCAAATTTCAACAGCCCAAATGTGATTTTATCTAGTGTAAATTGGTGTTTACCCAAGGCGGGGTGGTGACATGACCCCGTGCCCCCCTCTTGGCTAGGTATCTGGTCGCGCGGCTATATGCGCTTATATAATATATGCATATAACCTACAAAATATGACGTATGCGAAAAGCGCTCTCAAATGTATAATACATCTTCCACATACCTAATCAAAATTAGCATTGTAAGTCCAACAGGTCAAGGTCAGGTAACAAACTGCAAAATATATATGAAAGTCTCGCAACATATCTCTTGTATGGGTTATTTACACGTTCAATGTTATAGAAGCACCCATTTTCACAACCTTACCTCACAAGGTCAAGGTCATGTCACAAAAGTTCAAATTTGAAAATTGATCTAGTCAAACTTAAAAAGGCGTGTTTCTAGATCAGTTTTGTCTCGGAAAAATATAAATAGTGGTATTTAGTTGCTTCTGTATCTGATCACTAAAAGCAAAAAGAAATACAACTTACAAAAAACATGTCATGAAGCTTCTTACACTTGAAATGTCGTAAGTCAGTCAAAAATTAAGATATTGCTTTGTAATTTGGTTTGGATACGGTAGCTTCCTTATTTGTTTGTCTAACTCTAATGTGCATATATATTCTTGTGTTTTATATCTTCACAAAAAATGTGTCAATTTTCACACAAAAAGGTCGTTGTAATCTTGGGGGTCAAAATCACAAACCTACTCTTTGTTTGTAAAATAAATGTGACTGTCTGAAGAAAAAAATCACATACTTTCCAAGTTCTAGAGATAACCATTTTGAACTACAATGTTAATTTCCATTCTTTGAATTTTGTATTTCGCAATTTATATCAAAGCTCACTTTTCTACTGGGTTATTCAAACGTTTATTCGTCTTCCCTTCAAACATTGCATTGACATGACGTCAGTAAAACGTTCATCATCTCCCAAAGTACTGCATCAATTTACATTGCAAATTATACGTCAATATAATATATACTATAATTTTCAAGTTATTGATAAAAAGCGGGGCTCGGGTTCAGGGGCGGATCCAGGAGGGGACACTGGAAATGGTAGCCCTCCCCTCAATGGAAATTGGCGCCCCTGCGCCGAAGGTGCAATCTGGGCGCGCAATGCGCCCCCAACCCATGAGGGCGACCCAAAACCATGGAGGGCGCTCCTAAACCCATGGAGGATGCCCCTAGAACCCATGTAGCCCCCCACACCTTCCCCGATTCCGAGGAGTGTACCCCGACGCCCAAAAGTATCACGATAAATATTATAAAACTCTAGAACATCGATTTTTGGTGCAAGTTGCAAATAAAAAACGCCAAAAGAAAGGAAATAAAATTATCTTCAAAATTGCTATCTTAAATTTGCGTAATTTAGGGGTTTGAACCCCTAAAAATAAACAAAAGCATACATGGTGCCTCCTCGGGTGCCAAAAAATGTGCCCCCGGGCCTGCAACAACCCTCACTGACAATATTGTATCCACCACTCCGCGGGTTAACCCGCACCCCGCTGGGGTATTCAGCCGAACACGCCTTGCATAGGGGAGCAGATTTTCACCCTCATTATCTTCCGCACAAGTAACCACAGCGAGACGCGGCAAATGGCAATCGAAAGCATCCACAATGAGACCGTGTATGCGTCGCAAAGAGACGCATCAAAAGCAATTGACATTCAAATAAGGTCACATGTCAGCTCACATCAGGCCAAAAATCCAAGGAGGGGGGCATTCCCACCCTAGCACTTGGAAATGGCAGCACTGGCACTGGAATGGCAGATATAATATATATATATATATATATATTATATATTATATAATATATACATATATAATATATATACATATATATATATTTGAGTTTTGATCCATACTTGCCATCAAAAAGTCTTATTTTGTGCCTATTATCACCACAAACTGCTCTCAAAGTATAATTACATCGCACACTTCAGTTAAAGTGCAATTTGTAAGCAAGGTCAAGATCAGGTCCACAAAAGGTCACTATTTGCAAGGATCATCATGTATGTCAATATTGTTAAGAATATACCGAAAATCATGCGACACATGTTTTATGGTTTATACACGTATAATCGATAGCAGCAGCTATTTTCGCAACCTGACACCAAATTCAAAGTCAAGGTTTATTACATCAATAATCATTTGAAATTGGCATCTAATAAAAAGTTCATTCTTAACAGTTTTGTCTAAAAAATCAGATGTTGCATTTATGTTTGAATCTGGAATAAGGAATAAGATAGTTAGGGGCATGGTGGGAGACTTCGCAGTCTAGTTGCCAGCCCTTAGCACGGCGCACTGAAGGAGCACTTTAGTGCTCCCCCTAAGATATCAGAAGTATGGACCGCTAAACATTCAAACTACAGGGTAGTAGTTTGTGCTGCAATGATCTACCATTATCTGAAATTTCGGTGACTTTAGGTCCAATATCTTAAAGGTCAAACGATGTCACGAATGTCAAATCGGACAAAATGTCACCATTTTGGGGATTTGACCACTGTGACGTCACAGGTGAACAGCGATATGTCTGAAGTTCTGTTTGCGGATGGACATTGACATTGGCTACCAAATGGCGCTTGAATCGTTTCGATCTGACCGCTGGTTCCGAAGATTCACCGACCTTAATTCTGGCTGCCTTTTTGGAATTAGAATCCATATAACTAAAAAATGTACCGACGATTTCGATTTTTTACGTCAAACGATCCGCTATTGTGTTGCCGTAAATGTCGCACAAACACCACCGCCCTGTGCCGCTTCGTTTTTTGAGATATTCACGAAAAACATGTGGGGAGCACAAAAGTCCCCCCTCCAGTGCGCGCGCTATGGGTGCAGCCAGGGCACAGAGAGGGTACGTGCCCCCCCCCCCTCCCATCGAGCCGACTTCCACACTAAAAAATATCGGCGACGTCCTTGTCTGCGAATTTTTAGGGGTCCTGCAAAATATAGGGGTTTAAATCCGGAATGTTTTTTTTGCGCCATTTTTTCGTCGGGGGAGACCTTTGCCGAGGGGGCCTCTGAATATGCTTTGCCCCCTCCTTGTCGAAGGTCTGACTGCGCCCTGTGCAGCCTATATCATGTTACGCACTTTTCATCAAAACTTTATATTTAATTTACTTGTTTCTGGTTTGTCAGTTCTGCTATGTTTATCGTATCTTGTTTCAAATTGGTTTAGTGTTCTTGAACTTTTGACTTCTCTATAAGCATAGGTAATCCATTTATTAAATAACCCTTCGTGAGAGAACAAAAATAATCTTTTCGGTGTTCGATGACGCTGTTTGTACTTACCTTGAGATAGTCCCGTCAATGTATGTATGTCATGTCACTACAGGCAAAAAACTTAACTTCTAAAAATGACGTCTTGAGTTACTTTTAGTTAGGAAGCCATAAGTCAGTCAAAAGTATTTTTTTTTTGCAGTTTTGTTTTGATGTCGTTCATACGTGGTTCTCTCAAATATGTATACAGATACTTTTAAATAGCTAGAAATTTATTGATTTTGTGAAAAACGTATTTATAGCACATTTTTTGCATTTTAAGGGTTCAAAACCTAAAATTTCGTAAATCTGAGACGACCATTTATAAAAATATGTGATTTCCTTTCTTTTGGTGTTTTTCGTTTGCAATTGGCTTAAAAACTCGAATTTCTACGATTTTCCCAACATTTGTCGTTTTTCCACGAGTATTTTCACGTTCGTAAATATTTACGGCATTAATAGAAATATGTTTCTCATAATTTGATAAATTAGACCTAAACCATGATACCTAGCCATACCAGATTTAAGGGGGGCACTTTGATATGTGTGCCCCCTTGCAGATTCAAGGGGGGCACGGTGCCCCGGTGCCCCCCGTTCCGCTGCCTATGCAATGATCATAAAACAAAAAGGTTTGCATTCATAATAATTTCGGACCGATACATTGTATCAGCTTTCAAGGCTGGTGCCGTTTTGCGGAAACATATTTCGTCTCTTCTCTGGCAGATTTGCAGCACCGCACACCTGATATTTTGGGATTTGGCCCCTAAACTACCTACTCAGACAGAGTTCGTAAGGCAACAATTCGCCCACCACCTTTGTTTTTGGCCCACCAAGGTTGTATTTGACACAAAACTTCCTCAATTTGAAGACATTTTAACGTTAAAGGAAATAGTTCACATTTTGTTTTCAAATACGATTTAGCTTTATTTTGAAATACAACTTCTTTCCATAATGTCAAAAATAGCCATACATCGCGCCGATTCAGGACAGAACGACGTACATTATTAATTTTATCAAAACTATATGTATATGCGTACTCTCCGTAACGTCAAACGTGGCTCAGCCAATCAGATATTCGAAAGTAGCCGCGTAAGATTACTGTATAGTCTCTGCCCAAGTGCGTGAGGCCCACATTCTTGACATTCTTTATTTATGGCCCACATTCCTTCGACAAAAAGTAAAATATATTCGGCTGGAGAGCCATTTCAGCCCAGAAAACTTGCAGTTACGGTTTTTCAACACGGGCTACACAACTGCTATCTCAGTTCAAAATCAAAACCCATGTTGAAGGTGAACTATTTCCTTTAAAGAAGATATTTTTAAGCTAGGAACTAGAGGTGCCACTCTTCTACCCACTTACCAGTTACCCACCAGTTGTGGGTAGTTACTACCCACGTGGGTAGTAGCGGGTAGCACAAGCGATAATTTGGATGAAGTGAGTAGTTGGCACTTGGCGGATAGCATAATTTTCATAATTTGATTTAAAAAAACAGGAACTTTGATGAGAATTGTGATGCTTGAAAAATATAAGCACCTCAGTTGGTGAGTAGAGATCAACACGAAACAGTTAAGCATTGCAATATGAGTTATTAAATGGCAGCATAATTATGGCTATTTTTGTGAGTACGCGCTGGCAGCCTAAAATGCTCATGTGGGTAGTGAGGTGATGGAAGGGATTGCGGGTCGCGGTCGCCGTCGTAGCCACAAGCCTGAAAAATGACAACCTCTAACTTGGAACCAACACGCGTTTAATATAAGTATAAGATATATTCAGGTGCGTATCCAAGGGGGATCCTAGGGATCTAGAATCCCCCCTGAGCCCTCAAAGGCCCTTTTTCAAAGGCTCGGCGGGCACTTTTCGGCCACGCATCAGCTGCCGAAAAGCCGCCGACGAGAACGCCGAAGGCGCAGTTATTATGACTCATTTAAGAGTGAAGGACCTCGGTGAAGCGTGGTGATGTCTTGTTGAGTTGGTAGAGCACTTCAGAGGGCCTTTAGCGCCTCCAGGGCCCGCGTTCTGAAAAAGACCAGAGGCCCCTTAGGCGTTCCAAAGAGCCTTGTGCATCTCAGAGGCCCTTTCCAAACCAAAGGACCCCTTATCGGGTTAGAGGCCCCTGAACACTCGGAATGCATCCCTATTCCAGCACAGAGGGGCTCCTGAGCAGGCCGGAGCCCTCTGAGCATGCTGCGCCAGGACGACAAAGCAGCCAGCGCAGTCCCTTGCCAGGTCTAAAGGCTCCTTAGCAGGCTGGAGGGCCTTTGGACAGACCAGCGGGCCCTGGAAAGTTGAAAGGGCTCTTTGCAGGTCAGAGGGGCCCTTGACTAGACCAAAATAGCCCTGATCAAGTCAGAGAGCTCCCTGAACACGTCGAAAGGAACCCTTGTCAGCACAGAGGGCCCCTGGCAGGTCGGAGGTCCCTCAGAGCATGTCGGTAAGGTGACAAAGCAGCAAGCGCAGTCCCTTGCCAGATTAGAAGGGTCCTTAGAAGGCTGGCAGCCCCTGGACAACAAGGGCCCCTGGAAAGTTTAAGTTGCCCCTTACAGGGTCGAAGGGGTCCCTGATCAGACTAAAAGGGCCCCTGGGCGGGTAAGAAAGGCCCCTGAACATGAAGAATTGGCCCCTAGTCAGCACAGAGGGGCCCCAGGGCAGGTCAGAGGGCCCCTTGAGCGTGTCGACAGGGCGACAAAGCAGCCAGCGCAGTCCGACCAGAAGAGTCGCTGGGCACATCGGAGGGGCTCCTGGGCAAGTCAGAGAGGCCCCTGGCTAGACCAAAAAAGGGTCCCTTGGGCAGTCGGAAGGGCCCTTTGAACATGACAGATGAGCTCCTAGGCCAAACTGTGAGGGCCCCTGGTAGTCGGAGGCCCCTGAGCATAAAACAGAGGCGACCAAAGCAGCTAGTGCTGTCCTGGCTAGGTCCAAAGGACCTCTGAACTGGCCGAATGGGTTTTTTTCCCCCCTTCCCTTGGGGACCCCCCAAAAAAAATTTAAAAAGGGGAGAGGGGGGACTTCTTGAAGGTCAGAGTTCCCTGGTTCAGAGCGGAAAGCCCAAAAGCACGTAGAGATTAAATTAGAAGGAGATTTTATTTCACCAATACAAATATCAAAAATCGGAGCTTTCGGGTATATAAACACCCTTCGTCAGCGGAATATGAGCATTTGTAACACGCGAAAAACTCAAATTTAAATATGTTGCTTGTGAGTAAAACCTCTTTGTATCTAATATATATCACCAATTCCAATTATGTCTTTTTGTGATCCAGATAAAACTTCCCTAAACAGGTCGAAGGAAGTTTGAAAAGTTTGGAAGGGCACCTCCAACAATCTAAAGGCCGCCTGGCATTTTTAACAGAAAATGCAGCTGTTAATGAAATTGAACGTCGAAAGTGTCGCGGCCGGCTGCCCGGGCGGTGTGCGAATTGACCCTGCTGGTGTGACGTGTCTACGTGTGATGCAAGCTGGCGTGCCGACGAGTCATTTGGTCTCTTTTGGCTGATTAAATCAAATGTAAGACGTAAAAACAACAAGAGGTTACGCTCGACTTAAAAAACTTGTATTCGTCTTCCTAACTTGACCTTGACATACGGATAAAATTTATTGCCATTTTGACCAGCAAAGCTGGCGTCGTATGTCATCTTGGTTTATTTAGGAGACACTTCAGAGGCAAATTCGACGGTAAAAAAATGACAGGGCCCCTTTTTAAAGCAATTTGGGTCTTTTTCGAGGCCATTGGCCTTTCCGGCCGGGACAGTCCCCCGCTGAGGAAATCCTGGCTACCGCCACTGATATATGTGATATAGATATAGATATTTAGATATATTTATAGTAGATGATAGATATAGATATAATATAGATATGATATAGATGTAGAATAGATATAATACTAGATATTAGAATAGCTAAGATATAGATATAGATATAGATTATAGATATAGATATAGATATAGATATAGATATAGATATAGATATAGATATAGATATAGATATAGATATAGATTTTGACACATTCTTCCCGATGGAAAAAGATGAGGCTATGGTAGGTCAACCGGAAATGACGTCAGAGTGACGACATGGTCTGCGTGTTTTGTTGAAAAATGAGGGTTTGCGGGGAAACGCTGTCAAAAGTACAGTTTTGACGATAAACTCAATTGTCATACACCAAACGACAGGTCATAAGTTGGGCTGTCAAACTGCTATGCCGGATTTGTGTAATTTGTTGAAATTCACAATTTTGATAAATCCAAAGACATGTTTCTCTGAATTTTTTCAAAAAAGGTCGAATTCTAAAAAAAGGAATATATATAATTGAGATGATCCCGATAAATGTGTGTAGCAAGTTTGAAGTCAATATCTTTAAAAATGACTGAGTTACAACCTTTCGAAGACAAACTTAGACCACCTTTACTGTGTAACAATAAGTAAAAATTGAATTTCCGTTTTTTGCTTTTTTCTCCAATTTCAATGAAAAAAAACATGTTCTAAGGCTATCATTTTTGCGTTCTATATCGATTAACGAACACATAAACATGTGTTACAACTCCTAATGATCGTAATCTTCAGTTTGACCTCGTGACCTCGGTTGACCTTGACCTGACCCAAGGTCAAAAATTAGCTTTAATGGTAATTAGAAGTGTCAGATGACGAATTCATACGATTTACTAACTTATTATGCGTTGAATATCGCATTTTTGCGCGACAATGCCGACCACCGGACTTGGATGGCACGGTCAAACATTGTTTATTTGACGTGACCTGTGACGTCATCGGTGAGCCTGAGGATAACAATGTTAGGTTTCCTACAACAAATTTGATATGGCTATCGAATGCCATTCTAATTTTTTAAGATCGGTTTAGTAGTTTCGGAGATCAGAGGGGGGCTATAAATAGCCCCCCAGTAAGTCGCGTTTCAGAATACACCCCAGTAACGCGCGGGTTAACAAGTTATTGGGAAAAGATAACAATTTAACGTCGAAATGCCAATTTGCAGCAGTCAAAATACAGCAATCCAGAGCAAAAAATGAAAATTTCGCGCCGCTTCGCGGCAAGTTTCGCAATTGCTTATATAAATTTGTTTTGGCCACTTATCTTCTTTTGTCTACAAGGCCGGAGGCCCACCGTCTATATTTCTGGGTTTTAAAAAGGAACACTGTCCGTTCAAAGTAAATTTTGATATGTTTAAGAACAACTGGATTTGATAAGCACCATGAAGTCCGTTTTTGAAATTCGCGCCCATTGGCCCAATATCATCGTTCTAAGTTCAGTTTTACTCCAGTCAATGAGCTCGACGAGTCCGCCACCACTACGTACCAAAATCAATTAATTGCAGCCTTGTGCAATTATGGTAAATAGTGATATTTTGTGCTTAAGCATTCTGCCCAAATTTATAACGTCAGAAAACATGTCATGTCTCATTCTACCTGATGTAAGCTCAATAATAGTCATGAAGGAAATATTTGTCCCGTAGCGTAACTATTAGACCCGATTTTTTTTTTACTTTTACGAAGGGATTTTGATTTTCCAGCAATGATGAAGTATTTTTCCAATCGATTTTTTTGTATCAGATTATTTACATTGTTTATGGTGTTCTTTGCAAATACGGAAATGTCTGAACTGCGCTGAATTTGGCGCTCAATCGCTGCCATATTATCTAGAGGTGTGTGGAAATCGCAAACCGTTTTTATATTATTATGAAAAATGAAATAAATTATGTTTTTTATTTGCGCTGCTTTGGTGAGCATAAGAGTACGATTAAAAATAATATTTAGGCCCTAAGACTTGTTTTATATTGTTTTTGCGATATCATCTGGGTAACAGTTTCATGCCGTTTCGCGGCGCTAAATAACTTATATACCTATTATAACATGGAAAATCATATTGAAAAAGCGCCTGCAAAGACGCTTTTTTCATCACTTCAGCCAACCCCCACTTAAAAACTATCGGCGACGCCCCCGCGAGTCGGTTTGAGATAAGCGTTATTACTACCTATATGTGTAAATTCCGTAGCATATATGCTACAAAGTATCGTGTTTTTGCGTTTTTTTTTTTCAGAAAAAAAGCTCTTATACCTAAAGGCTAAATAAAAATGACCTGCCCAAATCCGTGGAGAAAAAATGGGAATACCGTTTTGCAAAAAAAAAGAAAAAAAAAGAAAAAAGAAAAAAGACGGCTGGATCCGCCAGTGCGAGGGTGAACCCTTCTTTTAGCAGCTGTCATAGGACAAAGAAGTCACTATCTCGGTGTTCGTCTAGGAGACAGTTATTACGGACGGTGGGTCACCAGCTTGACGACCACGTCATGGCCGATAGACAGACTAACGACTGTGTGCACATCTCTCCGGAGCCACCTCTGGACGGGCGTCGGGCGATGGCCGCAGCTGGACGGGCCGGCCGACCGTGCTCCACTCTGCAGCAACCAACATTTCGACAGCGCAGTACAACTCATTAGCAACACCCAACAGTGATTGTCACAATCTCGCGTTCAGCTCTCTCACGCGCATTAACCCGCGCGGCGTAAGGGTCTCCAGCCGAACGCGCGGTGTAGGGGGGGGGGGGTAAATTTTACCCCCTCTTATCTTCCGAACCAATAGCCGCAGCGAGCAGAGGTGCAAAATCTTACGCACTTGCCCACGTGCGAAGGTGACCGATTTTCATTTTATGTGACCAGTTGTGACTTACTTGTACTTGAAAATCATCAACTCATTAGTTATGACAATATAATATAGAAATGTTTAGCTTATTGGGGGAAATCTGTAAATATTTTTGTGATTTGTTAATAATTATGGTGCTATTTAAATCTTTTCAGGTTCTAAAGACACGTGAAGTTTTGTATTTACCACTCCAAAAATATTCACAGACGCGGCTGAGCGTGCAGAATCTTACGCACAAGTGGGGTGACCCTCTATTTCTTCACGCATTGCGACTGCGACGCAAGTGGCGCGCACTTTAATGTGACATTGTGAACAATTTTGCGTGAAGGTTACTTCAGGTTTCAGCGGTCATGAACTTTTCCTTCATTGGTTCTCCCGAAACTGTCAACAACATTGATGAGTTGGAGTGCTCCGTTCTGAAGATCCCATGAAATTTTTCGAGCCGAGATCCACGGCGAGAACCTGCCTTGGCAGGGAGGGGTGTTGATGGAGGGGCGCATGACATTGTTGGTGATGGGGGGGGGGCCAGCAGAGGAGGGGGTGGATGTAAAGGAAAGGGTTGGGCAAAACTAGCCCAAAACGCGCCAACACTGGTCCGGGCGCTCAAGTTCGTCGTTCTCATAGCTGCACATACCCATACAACACCAAAGTCATACGTCATTCAGATTCAGATGAGTTAGGTAGTATAGCCTTTGTATCGGCACCTTGTTGAATATTTTCTTGATTTATCAATTAATTAATAACTAATTTCTTGATAATTTCTTGATTTCATTCAATTTTTTATCAATTTATTTTATCAATCTATTTTATAGTCTTCTTGTTGGTTTCTTCTTTCTCCTTCTTGATTCAAGCTGCTGTAGGTTTGTTGAGCATTGACTATTGAGCAACTATATGGGAAAAAAGCAACTATATTCTCCTAGTCATTGTGACTCATTTTGCGTTTCGTGTTCGTGTTCGTGACCATCTTGACACTTTTTGCACCTCTGGCAGCGAGACGCACAAGAAGGCGATCGAAAGCTTTCAATGAAACGAATCGAATGCATACCGAAATTTTTCAAGTTATGTCAAATGTCAGGTCATGGTCAGGCTATATTGAAAATTCGAGTTAATCGAGTTAATGGTTCATACAGGGGTGGTAAAATTGCTTTGAGTGGCCCCGACCAAAAGTCGCACATGAAAAAATGCGCAGCCAGCTAAGCTAGGATATATTGGAGGTTCCCTATGCATAAAGGCACGTACATTTAGGCGCACGGGGGCCGGAATTCCGAAAGTTTGGGGGCGGGTGGAGGCATTCTGAGTAAATTATTGCCATGAAGCGCATAGGCATAATGTTGAAATTTGATAAGTTTGGGGGGTGCCTTGCCCCACCCCCGTTCTGTGTCCTTGTTCAGGCGGTTGTTCAGCATAAATTGTTGACTGTGTTTTTTTCCGTGCGGAAATACAGACGCTGCTATACTCGTTATATTTCTCCGTGATGGAGGATGCTTCGCATAAAGGCACGCGAGACACTGAATGGCGCTGGTAAAACAGCTAGAATATCTGACGTCAGTAAAACCCTATGACTAAAATACACAAGGACTGGGTCCGGGGCCGGGGCCGGGGTATACCCGACAATCGGCCCGGACCATGGATGAGAAATACCTAGAAAAAGTGATATCTCGAAAACTACGCAACGTAGCGACAAGCGGAAAACGGCATAGATAGGTATTTCTCATTCATGCTTAGACTACCTTGGGTATACTTAATTTTTTCGGTCGGAAATTATGGGTGAAACTAATCATTGGAATCAAGAGCTGAAACGCAAACTGCTTAATTAAAAAAATGAAGTATTCATAATACGACTGACGTGATATGATAACGTGATAATAATACTCTGATTTTGATTTTGACGAACAGTATTTCTAAGGTTATCACTTGGTTTCAAGAAAGGCATAGTAATATTTTACTGTATTTTGCCGGGTACTCATCAGAATGAACATTTTGTCCCGACCTTGTCATAGGACAGAACACTTTACCCCTGGGTCATACTTTTAAATTATAATCTTTGATTAAGACTATCAACTGCACTAAGCTCTCGAAGGTGTAATAATCTCCTGCATTAAGTGCAGAATGAAATTGCATGCCAAAGTCAGGTCAGGTAAAAGGTCACTGGTCACAAGAGGTCAAAGAAAGTCTTGTGAACATTTTTCTAGGGTTATTTTTGCCGTAAAAATGATAGCAACAGCCATTTTTACAACTTGACCCTCATAAAAAGGTCAAAGATCGAGGTCATCTAAGGTCAAACTGAAACTGATAATATGAATAAACATGCACGTTTCTAGGTCAGTTTTGTCTCATAAACACAAAATGACATTTATATATCTGTATCAGGTCAAAAATAAAAACGTTATTTTGTAAAATGAGTATTACCTACTTATGCTTGGAGAGTAATCAGTCACTGAAAAATTAAGATATTACTCTGAAATTTGGTTTGGGTAATCATTACACTTGTTTCTCTTGCATATTTTCCTTTTTTAAATACCTTGAAAATTTTCAATTTTTGAGGAAATTCCTGGATTTTTTTTTTTCAAAAACCCCAAATTGTGGAAATCAGAAATTGCCATATTGTAGAGAATTAAATTTCCTTTCTTTAACAATTTTGCGTTTGCAATTTGCATTAAAGCTATGTTTTCTACGATGCATCAAACATTTATCCTTATTCAACTTAAAAAGGCATGACATGACGTCATCAAAACGTCATTATCTCCAAAAGTTCTGATTTTTTTCGATGATTTTTTTTTGGAAGACGTCAAATTGATGCTGCATAAGGTACTCAAACTTTAACGTCGTTATCTATTACTGTTTTTAAGTTATTGCGGAAATCCTGGAGGGGGTAATATTTACCCCCCCTACGCCGCGCGGGTTAAAACACGCGCCCTGGCTAAATGGCTAAATCCGCCCACTCCTCCTGTTTTTCTACGATAACGAAAAAACGGCAGCGCACAGCGCCGCCATTTTTTGCATACCTGTTCGAAAATGAGCTACCCACATTATGTAAAATTTTTGGTCTCGGGTAATCTCAGGTCAGGTCACCAGACGAGGTCACGTCATGACCTCACCTACAAAACGTGTTTGGTCGTTTGCAGACACAGTTTTCGAACGATCGATTTAATACTTTCAGGATGTCACAAGGTCATGCATACCTACCAGTTTTTTTTATCCCGGATTTCTGAAATCGGTGACCTTAGGTCAGGTCAGTTTTGTGATCACCAATGCTGATTTGTCAATAATTATCGACATAATGAAGTAGGACTGAAAATAGTACACTGAGTTTGTCTCCGTTCCGAAAAAAAATACAACGTCTTTCAATTATGCAGCATGGACCTACTTTGGTCTCAAACTTGACCTTGAGACCTGAGGGTCAAATTTAGAATTTTGACTCACCTGTAAAAAAAATATCATTCAAAGCGCCTTTAACGAGACAAACATGATGAGTCAAAATATTGTTTTATTGCCGCTTAGTTAACAAGTTATTAGCAAAACACATTTCTGGAAATATATCTTTTTGACCTTGCAATGACCTCTAGAGCCTAAAATAACTCACCTGAGCTCAACTTTGGAAGGCTTATCAAGGTCGATTACAAATTTTCAAGAGCTTTCGATCTGCTGCATAACGCGTTTTCCTCTTTTTACCTATTCAGAGTTTCCCGAGATAATTTGGGTATCTGGTAAGGCAAAGTTCCCAAATCTGGAAAGATATGACCTTTGATGACCCTTTAGTGACCTTGATATTGACCTGACCCAGAGCCCATATATATCCAGGTAGAGTCATCGGTGATTGTACGCTGATACATGGGAACCCGTCATAGCGTGACGTCCAGTGCATCCATCGGCCTCTTCCGCCATTGTAGCTAATGCTATTTTGAGAGAGTCTAGCTAGTAAATTTTAAAAGTTACATAAAATCAAAGACAGCATAGGAAAGCTCATAACAAGGCAAATATAAATGATTTGATAATTTTTGGCTCAGGTTAATATTGAGGAAACTAGAGATCACCAAAGTTCAGCTGTGTTAAATCTGCTCCAGACCCATATCTCGCGCGTGCCGGTTTGGAAAACTGTTCAAACTTTTGAAATTTGACCTAAACCACGTAAAATTGGTATAAATCGACCGCGTTCCTGAGAAGATAAACATCATGACATCAACATATTTGTTGTATGCTTTATTTTGCTAAATAGTTATTTGCGAAAAACTATTTAAACCGCCCAAGCGACATGCGCCAGACATTGACTACCAAGGGGTGACGTCATGTGTATTTCTGGACACGTTACGGAGATAGGGATGACACCCCCCTGACCTGACCTAAAAAAGGAACGAAGTACTTACGATAGACCTTGTCGTGGTCTATTTAACTGCGTTTTCCGCTTATCGCTACGTTACGTGGTTTTTGAGATCATAGGGGGGGCGAGATCCGCCCCCTTCAGGGCGTGTTATTCTCAGAGGCCCTCCAGGGCGCGTGTGAATAGGTACTAATGTCTCTTTACCGCATGGCCTCACATAAACATAGCATGTTGGGTAATTTGAGCGGGTTATACGGAGGAATCTTGCGAGATCCGTGACGGAATTAATTCACTTATGACAATTACCAGTGAAACTCATGGGTAGTGTCGCGTTGTCGCATGACGTGCAGTCTGCACGTGCGTTCTAACATCTGGATTCGAAGACAAGGAAGTGGTTTCGTAAAAGCGAAAGGCGGGCGCGGCGTCTCACGGATCAGTGGCGCTGGCCGCTGAACATGATTTACGGGGATCATCAGAGCGGGGACGGGGACCATCAGGTGGGGGACCATCAGAGCGGGGACGGGGACCATCAGGTGGGGGGACGGGGACCATATAGGGACACAGAGCGGGGACGGGGACGCATCAGGTGGGGGACGGGGGAGCATAATACAGGGGGACCGCAGTCAGGTGGGGGACGGGGACCATATACGGGGACCATCAGAGCGGGGGACGGGGACCATCAGGTAGGGGAGCGGGAACCATATACGGGGACTCCGAGCGTGCGGGGACCATCAGGTGGGGGCGGGGACCATTACGGGACCATCAGGTGGGGGACGGGGCCATATACGGGACCATCCAGGTGGGGGACGGGGACATATACGGGACCATCAGGTGGGGGACGGGGCATATAGGGAACCATCATGTGGGGGACGGGGACCATATACGGGGACCACCAGGTGGGGGACAGGGACCATCAGGTGGAGGACGGGGACCATATATGGGGACCATCAGATGGGGGACGGGGACCATATACGGGGACCATCAGTGGGGACGGGGACCCATATACGGGAACCATCAGGTGCGGGGAACGCGGGACATATACGGGAACGCATCAGTGGGGGACGGGGACCATAATACGGGGACCATCAGTGTGGGGGACGGTATCCTATATATCGGGGACCATGAAGCGCGGCGACGGCGAATATACGGGGGGACCATCAGAGCGGGGACGGGGACCATCAGGTGGGGGACGGGGACCATATACGGAGGACCATCAGAGTGGGGACGGGGAACCATCAGGTAGGGGGACGGGGACCATATACGGGGGGACCATCAGAGTGGTGGACGGGGACCATCAGGTGGCGGATGGGGACCAAATACGGGGGGACCATCAGAGCGGGGACGGGGACCATCAGGTGGGGGACGGGGACCATATACGGGGGGACCATCAGAGCGGGGACGGGGACCATCAGGTGGGGGACGGGGACCATATACGGGGGGGGGACCATCAGAGCGGTGGAGCAGCACGATCGAGCAGGGCTATGAGAAGGCTGCTGCGGGCGGGCGCGGCGCGGGCGGAGCTACGGCTCAAACACGCCCTGGGCCGCCTGGACTCTGGTCACTTTCTGCAAGAGATGTGCTCAGACGACAGGGCCAGAGCGCAGGAAAGGACGCTAACCTAGGCCCTAGCTGATCTATGCTCACGCTTTCTATACTATACCTACACATTCTTTTGGTCAGCGGCCAACGCCGCCCGCCAACGTGGTATGGCATCTCGTGTGAGCGGTGTTGTTCTTTTGCGAGCTCTTTTTACGATGCACGTGTTGATATATAACACACTCACTACACAGCGTGCGACCAGTCGGTGTACCTTTAGCACACCGCAAAGTCTGAACCTCCTTCGCTGCTCCATAAATTCTCCGAACGTCCAGTAAGCGTAACAATGGGCAATTTGGGTCGGGAGTGGGTGTGAACAATGTGTACATTACCGGCCAACTATGTTGAATAAGCTCTTGATTATCACATACGCATTGGCCAGCCTTTCTCACATACTTCACAGCTTCAAGGCAGCATGAACTTACCTGAGCTAAAATAGTACCGCGCCGGACTCCACGCTCTCCCTATCTTGTGACAAGGACCAGCTCCCTATCTTGTGACAAGGACCAGCAGATGCACTAGGGTTCTTCAGCTGAGTCGACGAGTTTTTTAAGCGATTTTGTTTAAAGGAAATACTACCGTGTCAAGGAAAAACATAGTAACCGCCAAACAGGGGCTCCGCCACGTGTTTGATATTGGGGGGACGGGGGACGGGATCGGCGATGCGATTTTTGCTTGTTCCATTTTTAGCGGAATTTGCCAAAAATAGCAATGCAATCTACTTTTTGGCTATGATGGGGTGATTTTCCTCTCTTTTCATAGCTTTTGGGTGAAATCTACATAATAAAGGGTAAATGGAAAACCGTTTGACCGTTATGGAATAAAAAACCCTTGGTTATGGATACAAACCCCATACAATTTCTGAATCAGCATAATGACAGGCAGGTTTTGGACCAAAAACAAAGCAAAATATTTTTACTATGACCTATCTGGGTCACCAAATTACCTTGACCTGAGGCCAAATTTTGAAAGTGACCTTACGAGGTCACCATGTAAATGTTTCAAAGCGCCTTGACGAGACAAACACGATGGCGTTTAAATAATTGCTCCATCCTTTTTAGATAAAACATATTTGGAAAAACAAATTCTACCAAAAACTTTTTTTCCTTTGATGACCTCTGGAGCCTAAACTATTGATCTGAGCTCAATTTGAGGACTCTTAGTCAAATTGCATTTTTCATTATAAAGGGTAAATAGAAAACCGTTTGACCGTTATGGAATCAAAAACCCTTGGTTATGGATACAAAACCCATATAATTTCTGAATCAGCATAATGACAGACAGGTTTTGGACCAAAAACATTTTTTATGACCTCTCTGGGTCACCAAATTACCTTGACCTGAGGTCAAATTTTGAAAGTGACCTTACGAGGTCACCATGTAAATGTTTCAAAGCACCTTGACGAGACAAACACGATTGTGTTTAAATAATTGCTCTATCCTTTTTAGATAAAAGATATTCGGGAAAACAAATTATACCAAAAACTGCATTTTTTCCCTTCGATGACCTCTAAACTATTGATCTGAGCTCAATTTGAGGACCCTTCGTCAAATTGAATTTTTAATGAGCTTTCGATTATCTTTTTCCGATTGTTCCTAGCTGTCATAGTTCACGAGATATACGGGGGTTGTTCGAAGGTAAGTCCAAAAACTGTGAAATTTGACTTTTGATGACCTCTAGTGACCTCAATATTGACCTTAGCTAAAAATAGTCTCTGTTACTTCGAATGTACATGTTGAGAGATTTCGAATGCTTTTTCCGCGTCTTTCTATTCGTTTTTGTTTTTGAGTTAGAGGGGGGTCATTTTGACCCCCTTCCCATGGAAAAGTTGTCTCGGGGGCCCACCAGGGTGCGGGTTAAGGTTCCGTACCAATCGGACTTAATGGCCATATATTATTTAGGCTGATTTCACTGATTTCGTTCTGTCCACTGAATTCTCTCAGACAACAACTGGGTAATAATCCTTCAGTAAAGCACCTCCCAGATTTACTGGTTGGTTACACTCCCATAAGTCTTTATATTGGCTCCCATATTCTCAATATCTCAAAACGATCAAGATTCATCCCATAAATTCNGGTATTGGTCTGGTCAGACCCTGGTAACTGCTGGAGGTTGGTAGACCCCTGGTAACTTTTTCTCTCAGTGCGTGGCGCAATTTGATTAGGAATTCCATGTCTTGAGCCTACAACAAAAACTTAACCTGCGCCCCACTGGGGGGGGGGGGTGAACTCAGAGACTCATGAGGGGTCTCTGGGTTTGCTAAAAAGTTTGAACTCATGAGGGGCAAGGGCGGTTCTCCCATGAAGGCAAGGTAGGCAATGCCTACCCAGTTCGGTAGCCTTCTCCCGATCCCGTTATTTCTCTCCTCTTCTTTTCATTTTTTTTTAAAATCTTTGTGTTATATGATTCTCTGCAATCGGAATAGGCCTATTTTGGAGCAAATTTTCCAAGAAAATTGTCTCCGAAACCATAAATTAAGCACAAATGTAAGAAAAACCTTGCCTAAGCTTGCCTACCTCGTCCTAACTAGATTATCGACGCAGCTCCTGTGTATAAATCTATTGGGTGCTGCTGGTAGATAGTAGCTGTAAGGTAGGCAAAAAGACTAGAAATGGAGAAAACACACCTTTTTTTCAGCGCAATAACTTCCAAAAAATAAATATGAACTGCAATACAATTGTTATTTTAGGTTGTACTAGCTTTGCTACATAGGAGGTTTTAATTCTGATTTCGAAAAAACACTTTTTTGAATGAGTTTATCATTCTGAAAAAACGACTGCATTTCCGCGCTGCAACCAACAGCAAGAATAGCGTTTATCGCTGCGGCTCAGTTTCACGTGCCTTTTTGCGTAGTGGAGCCTTCATTTCTGGAGAAATTCGTTAAATTTGGAAGGCCTATTTAGCACGCTGTAGCTTTGTGTGGAAGATGGCGTTGGTTGGAGTTGGAGGATGGATTTGAACTGCCAGCTTTCTAGCCACCTTTATTATGAAGTAATTTATTTCGATGCCAAGGGCGGTATCCAGGGGGGGGGGGGGCAAGGGGGCCATGCCCCCCCCCAAACCACCCAAAATCGGCCGCAAATTTGACACATTTCCTGAAAGTTTAGTCGTAAAACTAAGCAACTTTTACTAGAGAAGTTTGTTTTTAAAAATCAGTTATTGATAGCATAAGCAAGCGAAATCCGCATGAGTTTTTCAGAATTAATGCGATAATTTGTTGGGATTTTTGCCCCCCCCCAAACTGTCAAAATCACACTTTCTGGATCCGCCTATGATCGATGCACCTATATTATGAAATATTATCGATATGAGATGTGAAGCATTATGATGAACGATGATTTCAAAATAATGTTGCCTTGCCTACCTAGTCTCCAGGGCCCAGCGCCGCCCCTGATGAGGGGGGTGTTTGAACACCCCCTCATGTTTTATCGAGATGGCGAAAAACGGCGGCGCTTAGCGCCGCCAAATTTGTCATAACTTATCATTGATCATTTCCGCACATTTGGACAAAATTCAAGTTTTGTGTCACATTAGATCAGGTCAAGTGACCCCACCTCCCAAAAAGTTTGCGGTCGTGCCATGACCACAGTTTTTACGGGATCGATATCAAACTTTTAGGATTACATCGATATCTACAAAATGGATATCTTGGATTTTCGATATCCGTGACCTGAGGTCGGGTCATTTTTGTGACCTTGCATTATAAGTCAATGGAGAAATATTCGAATGCTTTCCTTTTTGACGATATCAGTCGATTTCCTTCTGGATAATGCTATCATAGGATAATGCATACATGATCCAAGTGCAGGTTTTCTTCGGTGACCCATATGGGGTCATCCGAGGTCACCAACGCCTTTTCGTCCATAACTCTGGACAATATGTAGATAGAGAAGTGCAAATTTCACCAATGCACTATGGGACGGATTGCCTTCAAAATGCCTCTTAATTCGAAAAATGAAACTTTCATTCTGAAGACGATAGAGGCAGACTTCTGTGCAGAATTGACCGGCGCATCGAATGGTAGCATTTGTTTTGGCGTTCAACTGTTGGCTATATGACACAAAAAGGCCTCAAAGTCAGGCAACTCGCACATGCAGGCGTGAGCACTTGGAGTCAGCCGAAGTGGAATATCTTAACTTCAATCATTCATTTAGCGCAAACACTGATACTGCCTATGGTGAAACTAAAGCATATCCAACGGCAAATCGTGGGTCTTCAGCTTACCAAATACAACGCCCTTAACCGAATTGCTAAACTTTTTTTATCATGTTTGAAACACTTGGAAATATCGCTACATACTGAATTTGTTTACTTCATATCCTCATTTACAGTCTAAAGTCTACAAAAAAGTGGGATTGCCAATTGACGTCAAGTTTTTGCAATGATGTATCACGCACATATCATACCAATAGTGGTGCAAAGGATTTTTCTGTCTTCTGTTCTGATTCTCAGTTTGAAGATATTGGCAGTTTGCAGTTAGCGTTTACCGGCCGGCTGGCACGGCTAACACATACGATGAGAACCGTTCGTTTAGTTTTAGAGGGACCCAGTCCAAGGCTATCTCGAGAGATTTTGGATTAGTTGAGTCACAGTGGTTGCCATGGTAACGGTAACATGGTACGCAGAGAACATGGCAACGCAGTGGCTGCCATGGTAACAAATGACACCTGTATGACGTCATGATGCGATACAAATTGACTTAAAGGGATTATACGTTTTTTTCCCAGAATAATTGAGTTACATAGTAAAACGTACTTATCAAGGTGGTAAGAAGGCCACGGTTACCACATTTTTTTCTGGAAAATGCATCTTCTTTACGTAAGGACGTTTCAAAGTGCTCGGTGATGCCACCGCGTACTTTTTGAAGGTACTTGCTGAGGTATAGACAGCCGTCTTCTGCCTACGCCCGAAACCACCCGGACAACCAAGGATTAGAGATATTAAAAAGTGGTGGACAGTAATCCCCGATCAAGTACTCGTTAATCAGATACAAGTCTTGAAAAAGTCAAAGTTTAAACGCTGATAATTGCTGAAATAATGGATTAAAATGAGCAACGAGGTCACTCTCAATCTGTCTTAAACGTGCTTAAGCACATACAACTGCAAAAGAGTGCATTTCCTTTCAGGAACGCGAAACCCGTATAATCCCTTTAACCCCGATAGTTTTTCGCTGTTCGCTTCTAAACCGTTAGTCCTAGCGTTTTGCTAGCAACTTTTAAAACTTTCCTAGAAATGTATTACGGCGTGTTGTGGTTACGATTTTGAGAAAAAATGTTTGGCAGAGGTGGTTCCCAGCTGCATGTTTTTGGAGGGCGTTACAATTTGTTGTGCGGCGCATGCTTCCTGCGTGTGTCTGCGGTAAAATAAGCGTGTTAGAAACTATGTCACTGCTATATACATCACACATCTTGCCATATACATGTTTTGGAGGCAGAGGGCGGCACTCAGGTACATACAAGTGGGAGGCAATAATCCTCTGTTAAACTAGTTCCACTTCAAATTAAAGTCAGATAATGAGAGGCGTCTTGCACATGGTGCCCCCACGTTGTTTACTGGATCCGCCTTTATCGGTTCAATTCATTACATTTATCAAATAACAGCAAAACAGCCCACATGTGAAGTTCCTATTGTCCCCAAAAATCACGAACAGCACATTTGTTATAAAATCACAAATTTTGCATTCCTGAATACGCCTATGATTTGTCATTTTGGTAATTGTCCCTTTAATATCTTGAATACCATTACATTGAAAGCTCAAAAATGCTTTGGGCATGCAAATCGGTCGAATCACATGGCTACAATGACGTTTAAAAAAAACTATATTCGTTGCCTCCTGGCCCCCCATTTTTTTAAGAAAAAATCAAAAAAGTAAATAAAAGTAAATTTTGTCATGAATAATCGATTGGTGTTCTTCCCATCGAAATCGGCCCAGCGGTTTTCGATATCTTTGGGGAGGGGACAGAATGCTGCCCCGGCAGGTTTATAACGTAATTCTGGCCGCCCGCAGGGTTATTGTGGTTTAATTTTATATTTTAGCATAAAAATACAAAGAAGATTTCGAACTCAGCGCGTCAAGTTCCCCTGTACCCATAAAATAATCGCAGTTGTACCTTAAACTGAATTAAGAGGCATTTTGAAGGCGATCCGTCCCATAGTGCAATGTGTTTATCTTGTCAAAACACGTCTCCTGATATGCAACATGACCTACTTGGGTCACCACTTGACCTTGACCTTGACCTTAGTTTTTTTATTGACCTAACATGATACAATTTAACAAATTTTAAAGCGCCTTGACGGAACAAACACGATGGCGTAAACAGTATTGCGTTATCTTTATTTGGTAAGAAGTTATTTACGAAAATATTTTTTGTCAAAAATCAGCATTTTTGACTTTAAGACCTCTAGAGCCTAAACTTTTGACTTGATGTCAAATTTGAAAACGCCACTATCGATTGTAAATTTCAATGGCTAGCGATTTTCTTTTGACCGTTTGTTTCTAGATAGCATAGTTTCCGAGATATTTGGGGGTTTCTGTAGCGATGTTCTAAAACTGGAAAATTTGACGTTCGATGACCTCTGGTGACCTGAGTTTTGACGTGGGCAAAAAAAAGATAAATATTTTCGAAATGTTTTTTATAACGGTTCGAATGGTGTTTCTTGTTTTGGTCTACGTGCCATAGAAGCCAAGTTAGAGGTGGGTGTTCAAACACCCCCCCCCCAGTCGGGCGAGGGAAATGCAGAGGCCTAGTGGGGCGCGGGATAAGTTGGTGTAGTTTATTCCAAATTGGTGTCGCTGGTTCCAAAGTTGATATGGCAGTAAGCTAACTCCAGACCTAAAAGTTGGTATGACCCATGGCATACCAACCATTCTGCATTGTTCATCGTTGTAAGGTGCCTTTTTATCCGTTTTGTTTGACCCTTTAAACGCTTGAGAAGGGGATCCTTTCAACGATAGGGAAGGGGCCCTTTTGAGGTGCCGCCCCCGGACGAAATCCTAGCTACGTCCCTGGTTCAGGAGCGTCTCTGAGAATTCGGAGGGTCCTGCTTCAATCCAGCGTCATCACAAGTTGAAAAGGGGGCCTCACAAAATAAAGTGGCCGAAATCCGCAGTTTTCATATCAGGGGTGTTTTAGGGGGGCCACCATGACCAATGACCATGGCTTTTCCCCATTCCTGAAGGCCTGGCTGCGCCCCTGGCTATGAGCATTAGTAAAGTGAATAGTGGCGACAACTCATCAACAGTTTAACCTCACTCTCGAAATACGAGGAAACTCTTGTATCGTTCAATCTCATGGTGTGATGGAAAGTTTAGCTACCAATACGTAGGTAGGTACCTACATACCTTCCGTCATATGGAGTGTATCATCTTCCAGGACATCAACACATACTTTATAGCTTTGTTTTCCATGCCGAGAAGTGAGAACAGCAATGAACAACGAATACTTACCTATTATAGTTATATTTTTCCCATCTGTTCATATAAGAGTCTTCTATACTATACTTTATATTCAAATTTCGAGTATACGAGTCTTCTCACATCCAAATGTGACATGCGGGTTTTTCAATAAATGCGTTCATTTTGCAAGATAAGCTTAGGATGTTCATTATTTTACCTTTTCCAGGCTTCGTGATACTTATGCGTTTTTTTCTTTTTCAGATTGCAACAATACTCCATAACGACAATACTTGTGTGCACCTACCGATTCAAACCCTGTATGCTGCCGCTACGTCGTCCTTACGCGGTCAATCTGGCCCTGCACCGATCAACAACTCGCTCCCGAATACCCCAACACATCTTTCAACAGATCTAATGGGGCTTAACGTCTACAAGGACACTCTGCACCTAACTGCTACTTGATCCGCTAATGACCATTTTACTGACGGCGGTAACCACAGCCGCAGCCTGGAATCCCTCACCGATTTGGCGTCCTCAAACCGCTACAAAACCCGGCGCTCGGACTGCGTTAAAACGTGTCTCTGCTTGGCACGCTGACCGCAGCGGCGGGGTGGTGGAGGCCACAGGCCCACACCAGGTGCGGAGCCGCGGTGGACGGCCAGCGGAGGTAGACCGCCGCGCTGGTCCGCCGGTCCTGCCTGACCAGCAGCTCCGCCGGTCCTGCCTGACCAGCAGCTCCGCCGGTCCGGCCTGGCCAGCAGCTCCGTCCGGCCTGGCCAGCAGCTCCGCCGGTCCGGCCTGGCCAGCAGCTCCGCCGGTCCGGTCTGGCCAGCAGCTCCTCTGTTCCGGCCTGGCCAGCAGCTCCTCTGTTCCGGCCTGACCAGCAGCTCCGCCGGTCCGGTCTGGCCAGCAGCTCCGCCGGTCCGGTCTGGCCAGCAGCTTCGCCGGTCCGGCCTGGCCAGGCAAGCTCCACCGGTCCGGCTGCCAGCAGCTCCGCCGGTCCGGCCTGGCCAGCAGCTCCGCCGATCCTGCTTGGCCTGCAGCTCCGCCGGTCCTGCCTGGCCAGCAGCTCCACCGGTCCGGTCTGGTCAGCAGCTCCGCCGGTCCGGTCTGGCCAGCAGCTCCACCGGTCCGGCCTGGCCAGCAGCTCCGCCGGTCCTGTCTGGCCAGCAGCTCCGCTGGTCCTGCAGTGTCGGGACGCCAAGGCCACAGCAGATCAAGATTCCTTTAATAATAAAGTTTACCCGCGAGGGAGAAACGACTCACAGGGTGACGTCAGAGCATTTAGCATCACTATTTTGCAATATGGTAGCAAATTAACAAAGGCGCTCATTGCTCGGTGATTCTCGTCATTCACCTTTAGGGATATTCTACATACTTGACGCATGCCCGGTTTAAAGGGACTGTCCCACCTTAACATAAGATTTGAGTTGAAATAGCCATTTTGCGTGCTTGGCATTGAAATTAATGTATGGTATAAGTTAAAAGCACCACTGAGGTCCGAATACACAGAGAAATTCGAGTTTTGGTTTTGACATCTTGTAAATATCCCAGTCCCCAATGTAATTTAATGAGTAGCCCTGAGCCGATGTCGTAAGTCTCTTTCTTTAACTAAATGTTGAATTACAGTCGACTTGTTTTTACTTTGACAATACATTAGACCCATACACACTAGTTCCAATACTTAATAGAGCAGCGAGAGTGAAGTTTTTTTCCACCAAAAATACCTTCATATTTGACACGTATCACACCAATATAATTAAAAACATTTTTTTTTGTAAAATTGAGCACTGTTTGTGAGAAACAAATGTCATAATCGTGTTCGGCAGCATTCACTTTATATTTTGCACACCAAACGACGTACATTTAACACATTTTTTTAAGGTGGGAGTGTCCCTTTAAGACCATCCCAGATTTGATAGTAGCAGCATGGCAGGAAATCAAGAGGTATATATGTTTTGACACCAGCCTAATGTCCTTTCCTAATGATTAGTCGAAATCAAAACAACTTAAAGGCTGGCTGAAAAGACTCGGCTGGAGAGTCTTTTCAGCCAAGACAACTTGCAGACAGGAGGTTTTCAACACGGGCGACAAAACTGCTATCTCAGTTCAAAACTCCATGTTGAAGGTAAACTATTTCCTTTAAATATAACGGCTTTAGAGGTTTGAAACCATCCACCTTTTAATCCTCCCGACTGCCGATCCTCTATCCCCTGTCACGCCGACGTTTACCCGGGTCTGGTGGCCGCATTGGCCACCGGGCCAAGTGACGGCCCTCAGAGCCGTCCCGGGAGTGGGATAGGACACGTCGTTTCATGGCGTGGGACCCTCACTCGCAGCTTACGTCCTGCGGGGAAGGGCTGTTCATGGGGCGGCTGCCACGCGTCCAGGGTTCATTTTGAAACCCTTTACCCTTCTCCTTCATCCCATGCTGCGCTATGGTCACGAATGGGCCCGAGCGAGTTTATCTCCCTAAACAAAACCAACAAAAGGTTTGAAAACGTCTATGTAACCAGATCGCCGTGCAACCGAATATCAATGCTTGTTTGAAAGTATCATGGAGCAAAAAGATAAAGTAAGATTTCCATTTATATTTCGCAACAATACATAGACATTTCCTACCCCTAAATGGTATAAGTCCCCAGCCTATCTTCCCTCCCTCCCCCCTCCCCCTAGGATCTTCTAGATCCACAGGGACCATTTAAACGCGGAAAAGTCGTTTAACCTCTTACTGCTTTCATACAATTTGCACTGTTACCAGTTGCTTATTACAGTTCGGTTCGGTACATACTACATATGCATTTGTATACAGTTAGTATTTAGTATTAGCATTACTTACTATTGAGCGCTGACTGCCACCAGTCCTCTCATCGTGTTTTTTTCCAAGGCTTATGTATATAAAGACTACATTCATTTCAATATTTTGCATCATACCGAGATGTGCAACCAGGATTAAGGTTACATGTGGCTTGGTCCCACTGCACGGTCTGGTTTCAATGTTAAAATTGTATTTTCCAAGACCTAAAATCAAAGTTTTTAAGCCGCTTCGCGGCGTCACATCAGTGACCATCGCCATAACGAAGCCATCGTGATCGTCTTCGGTTCGTCGTATGGGTGAATTTAATAAATAGCATGTTTAATTTCTTTTAGCCTTTACGAGGCCCACCCTATAGCCTATATATCAAGGGTTTACCAGGCAAACCCGTAAAAAATACGTGCCGCTTGGTGGCGCTTTATAAAATGTATGTGCATACATACCTACATATCTATACTAACTGGGACATTCCAGGACAGATCGACAAGGGGGTAGCACCCTACAACTCAGATTTCGATAAAAGTTCGTTGTAGGGGTTATCTGGGGCCGCTGAAATTGCGCTGTGCAAGTTTCAGCATATGATTGGAGTCACGGCTGGCTGAGTTAAGAGAGCCTTGCCGGCATTTTCGTGTTAGACACCTTGCATGGCATATAGCCAATTAGCCATAACTACCATAACAAATTATCCAATTCCTAGAAAACCAATTACATTTTCTGATGGCAATGAAAGTAAGGAGAACATTATCCCATCCCACGTTTTTGTTATTTCGTTGATTGGATTCTGATTAAATGACCTTATGACTACTACTGGGACTAGACCTGACTTCAAACGAGCCGCGTTTAAAATAATGTTATTTATATTTTTATAATATTACTAGGTAAGCTGTTTTTTGCACAGGAATATTACACATTTGGAGATGAGTGTTTTTCTATAAATGTACCTTTTTAATTTGCTTTAAATTAACATTCAGTATTTTTCTCCTCCCAAACAACCACAAAATGATTAATATTGTCCATGAATCGCTATTGCAATGCGGCTTACTGTGCCACAACGCAAGGATATTCCAGGTTTATGCAAAATAAAAAGGGCACCACTTTCGAGGTTTAAGTTGAGTGAATTATTGATTTACAGGTGAAATTGTTTGCACCAGTGACAGCTGCAGGTCACCTGAGGTCATCTGAGGTCACTAGCAACATTTTGCCACAAACTCTTAACATAATATAGACAGAGACGCGAAAATAACACCACTGTGTTTGTATCGTCGATTCACGTCGCCCGATATGCAACATGACCTACACTAGGGGTCACCAAAATGACCCCAGGTAAATTTGTATTTTTCAAAGGTCAAAGGTCAAATTTTGAATTTGCCTTAGCCAGGTCACCAGTACCCTATTCCGAAGCGCCTTGAAAAGACAAACACGATGGTGGTAACAGTTTTGCTATATGTTTTATAAATACAAAGTTATGCACGCAAAACAGTTTTTACTAGCAAACAACGAACAATTTTAACATGTTCGTGAATAACTTTTCGTAGATAAAACATAGAGATATAATTTTAACACCAACATGTTCGTCTCGTCAAGGCGCTTCGAACAATGTCAGTGTTGACCTTCTCAGGTCAATTTAAAAAATTTGACCTTGGTCAAGATCATTTGGTGACCCAGGTAGGTCATGCTGCATATCTGGCGACGCGAATCGACGAACCACACAATTGGTGTAGTTTTCAACAGTTTCTATCTAATATTATATTAAGAGTTTGTGTTATAAAATATGTTGCTGGTAACCTCAGAATGTTAACCTCAGCTGACCTTAAAGAGGTTAACTGAAGCAAACATTTTTCACCTGGTAAAAAATCAATAACATTACAATCAAAAACTTAATCTCGGACGATGGCTTATGTTGCCGTCTAAATAACCACTTTCGTACGTTGACACATAAGCCGAATCAAATATACTCATGGGACAAATTTAAATCATTTTGTGGTTGGTGAACAGGAGAAAAACGAGTTAATTTGCGAAGCAAATTAAACGGTACATTTATAGAAAACACTCATCTCCAAATTTTATCCTGTGCAAGACAGCAATTACCTAAGATATTATAAACTATAAAATAACATATTTTTACTCGCTCGTTTGAAAGTGCAGGTCAGGTCACCAGAGGGTCAAACGGTCCATTTAATCAAGAATAACACCAAAAATAAAATTGGGCATGGAATAATGTTCCTTCTGTCATTGCCATTCAGAAAATGTATGGTTTTCTAGGAATTGGATAATTTGTTATGGAGTTATTGGCTAATTGGCTAATTGGCCATGCAAGGTGTCCTCACGAAAATGCCGGAGGCTTTAACTCAGCAGCCGTAACTCCAATCATGCTGAAACTTGCACAGCGCGATTCAGCGCCCCGGAGAACCCCTATAACGGAGTTTTATCGAAATCGCAGATGTAGGGTGTTATTTTGCGGTTTTCGCTTGTCGATCTGTCCTGGAATGCCCCAACTGTAACATGAAAATCCACATAAAAATGCTACAATGGTTTGAATACACCCATAACATGGGAGTACATATTTTTCGTCATTTCTACAGCTGACCCCCACACCAGTGGCGGCGGAACGTTTCTGGGCACTTTGGTTTCACTCCCCACTCTTCAACCCTCAGCCAAAATGTGAAATGTTGCTGACGCGGGGGGGGGGAGGGGGGGGTTGGAGTCGGGTCGTCCAGCAGCATCGTATTTTAATCTAGTGTAAATTGGTGGGTTTGCCCACAAGGGGGGTGGTGACAATGACCGCCGTGGCCCCCTTTCCTGGCTAGGTATCTGGTCCGCGGCTATATATGCCTTATATAATAATATGCATATAACCTACAAAATATGATGTATGCAAAAAGCGCTCTCAAATGTATAATACATCTTCAGCATAATCACAAATTATCATTGTAAGTCCAACAGGTCAAGGTCAGGTAACAAACTGCAAAATATATACGAAAGTCTCGCAATATAACTTGTATGGGTTATTTACACGTTAAACGTTATAGAAGCACCCATTTTCACAACCTTACCTCACATTTCACAAGGTTAAGGTCATGTCACAAAAGTTCAAATTTGAAATTGATCAATCAAAATGAAAAGGCGTGTTTCTAGATCAGTTTGGTCTAAAAAAAGTGGTATTTATTGTTCTGTATCTGATCACTAAAAGCAAAAAAATACAACTTACAAAATTATGTCACGAGTTTCTTACACTTGAATGTCGTAAGTCAGTCAAAAATTAAGATATTGCTTTGTAATTTGGTTTGGATAGATGTCTTCCTTATTTGTTTGTCTAATGTCTATATATTCCGTGTTTTATGTCTTTACAAAAAATGCCAATTTTCACACAAAAAGGTTTTGTAATTTTTGGGGTAAAAAACTTACTTTCCTAGTTCTAAGATAACCATCTTGAATACAATGCAATTTCCATTTGTGAATTTTGTATTCGCAATTTGTATCAAAGCTCACTTTTCTACGGGTTATCAAACATTTATCGTCTTCCTTCAAACATTGCATGACATGACGTCAGTAAAGCGTCATCATCTCTCAAAGTACTGCATCAATTTATTGCAAATTCTTCGTCAATATGATATCTATTATAACTTTCAAGTTATTGATAAAAAGCGGGGCTCGGGTTCAGGGGCGGATCCAGGAGGGGGCAACTGGAAATGTAGCCCTCCTCAATGGAAAATTGGCGCCGAGGTGCATGTGGGCGCCGCATGCGCCCCCCAAACCATGGAGGGCGACCCAAAAAACCAATGGAGGAGTGGCGCTCCTAACCCATGAAGGACGGCACCTAAGAACCCATGAGCCCCACCCCTCCTCGATTCCGAGGAGTGTACCCCGACGCCCAAAAAGTATCACGATACATATTTTAAAACCCTAGAACATTGATTTTTGGTGCAAGTTGCAAATACTAAACTAAAAAAAGGAAATATAATTATCTTCGAAATTGCTATCTTAACATTGCGTTATTTAGGGGCTTGAGCCCCTAAAAATAAAGAAAAACATACATGGTGCCTCCTCGGGTGCACAAAAATGCGCCCCCGGGCCTGCAACAACCCTCACTGAAAATATTGTATCCACCACTCCGCGGGTTAACCCGCACCCCGCTGGGGTATTTAGCCGAACACGCCTTGCTATAGGGGAGGCAGATTTTGCCCCCTCATTATCTGCCGCACAAATAACCACAGCGAGACGCGCAAGGTGGCAATCGAAAGCATCCAAAAACAAACCGTGTATGCGTCGGCAAAGAGACACATCCAAAGCATATGTGACATTGTCAAAATAAGGTCACATGTCAGGCTCCAGTCAGGCCAAAAGGATCCGGAGGGGGGGGGGGGCATTCCCAGCCCTAGCACTGGAATGGCAGCACTGGGCACTGGGGCAATGGCAAAATATATTATTTGGGGTTTTTGATCCATAAACTTTCCATCAAAAGTCTTATTTTGTGCTTAATCACACAAAAGTTTGCTCTCAAAGGAATAATGCATCTCACACTTCAGCTAAAGTGAATTTGTAAGCAGAGGTCAAGATCAGGTCACAAAAGGTCACTAATTGCAAGAGATCTACGAAAGTCATGCGACACATGTTTTATGGGTTATTTTATACGTATAATTTGATAGCAGCAGCAGTTATTTTCACAACCTGACACCACATCAAGTCAAGGTCATGTCACATCAAGTAATCACTTGAAATTGGTTAATCTAATAAAAAGGTCTTCTTGAACAGTTTTGTCTAAAAATACAGTGGTTGCATTTTGTTTAAATCTGGAATAATAAATAGTATAGTTAGGGGCATGGTGGGGAGACTTCACAGTCTATGTTGCAGCCCCAGCACGCGCATTGGAGAGGGGTATGCCACTAATGCGCACTGGAGGGGGGGGGGGGCACTTTAGTGCTCCCCCTAAGATATCAGAAAGTATGACTGCTAGAACATTCAAACTTACAGGGTAAGGTAGGTGCTGCCGATGATCTAACATTTATCTGAAATTTTGGTGACCTTAGTCAATATCGTAAGGTCAAACGATGTCACGAATGTCAAAATCGGACAAAATGTCCACCATTTTGGGGATTTGACCACTGTGGACGTCACAGGTGAACAAAGCAATGTGTCTGAAGTTCTGTTTGCGGATGAACATTGACATTGGCTACCAAATGGCGCTTGAATCGTCTCGATCTGACTGCTGGTTCCGAAGATTCACCGACCTTAATTATGACCGCCATTTTGGAATTTAAATCCATATAACTAAAAAATGTACTGACCGATTTCGATTTCTTTACGTCAAACGATCCGCTATTGTGTTGCCGTAAATGTCGAATAAACACCACCGCCCTGTGCCGCTTCGTTTTTGAAATATTCACGAAAAACATGTGGGGGGCACAAAAGTCCCCCTCTAGTGCGCGCGCTATGGGTGCAGCCAGGGCACAGAGGGGGTACGTGATACCCTCCCCCCATTGGACCGACTTCCACACTAAACATATCGGCGACGTCCTTGTTTGCGAATTTTTAGGGGTCCTGCCATTTATTTAGGGGTCCATTTATAGGGGTTTAAATCCGGAATGATTTTTTGCTCCATTTTTCGGGGGAGACCTATGCCGAGGGGCCTCTGAATATGCTGTGCCCCCCTTGTCGAAGGTCTGACTGCGCCCTGTGCACTGCAGCCTATATCATGTTACGCACTTTTCATCAAAACTTAATATTTAATTTTACTTGTTTCTGGTTTGGTCAGTTCTTGCTATGTTTAATCGGTATCTTGTTTCAAATTGGTGTAATGTTTCTTTTGAACTTTTGATTCCTATAAGCATAGGTAATCCATTTGTTTAATACCCTTCGTGAGAGAACAAAATAATCTCTTCGGTGTTCGATGCGCTGTTTGTACTTACGCATTACCCTACTGCTCGAGATAGTCCAGTCAATGAATGTATATCATGTCACTACAGTAGGCAAAAAAACTTAAACTTAAACTTCTAAAAATGACGTCTTAGAGTTACTTAGTTAGGAAGCCAATAAGTCAGTCAACAAGTAAATATATGTTTGCAGTTTTGTTGGATGTCGTTCAATACGTTGGTTCTCTCAAAGATATGTAATAAGATACTTTTTAATAACTATATGTTTATTGATTTTGTGAAAAACTTATTTAAAACACATTTTTTGGCATTTTAAGGGTTAAAATCTTAAAATTTCGTAAATCCGAGACGACCATTTAGAAGAAGATGTGATTTCCTTTCTTTTGTTGTTTTTTGTTTGAATTGGCTTAAAAACTCAAATTTCTACGATTTTTCAAACATTTGTCGTTTTTCCACGAGTATTTTTACGTTCGTAAATATTTACGGCATTATAGAAATGTGTTCTCATAATGTGAAAATTAGACCTAAATCATATACCTTAGCCATATCAGATTTAAGAGGGGCACTTTGATATGTGTGCCCCTCTTGCAGATTCAAGGGGGCACGGTGCCCCCCCCCGTTCCGCCGCCTATGCCCCACACTCGAAAATATCTGCGATAATTATGCGTGCAGTTGCAGACGGGCTGACGACGTGCTCCCTACCCCCCGTCAACAATTTCTCGCGGACGGTTGATCAGCGCGGATCTAGGGGCGCTAGGGCGCCCCCCTACTGAGCCGGGTCGCGCCCATTCTGCGCCTGGAGGGCGCAACTTTTTGTATGTGGCGCCTACCCCCTGACCGAAATTATATATCCGCGCCTGTTGATGGCCTGCTAACCCCCCCCCCCACCGCTCAACAACGTTGTGGAAATATGCCACTTGATTTGCCCCCTTCCCAAAAACTGTAAGATCCGCCCCTGTTTGGTACCTATTCTGTTTCTGACCTCTCTTGGTTTGTTCGACGAAGAAAAACATTTAGTTTTTGTATAAGTGAATTCTGCGATAGCAAGTATTCAGTACAATACGTAATTATGTTTGTATGAACTTATTCGAGCAAAGGACCTGTTAACTGATCACCTCTGATGGGCTGATCTTAGTTGAATCAAGCATTGTAGCATATCTTTAAAATAATAACCTTTCATTGGCGTTTTGTCGTTTTGCCATTGTTGTTAAATAACGTTCCATTGTCAATTTCACGTCAGCTGGAGTCGTTTTAACACGGAAACAGAGTCGAATTCAATGATGCCCAGCTCGACTCGGTTAGAATACCAATAAGTACATACTTATCTGCGATGAGCTTCATGAAACCGACAACGATTGTAATTTTCGTTCACATAATTTGCATGGTTGTTGTAATTGTGGACAATTTATTAGAAAGAACAAGGTAAGCACCTATACTCTTGAAGATATCCAAATTTGCAATTGTAGTTATTTGACATGTTCATAATATTTAGTACTTACGTAGGTACATTATTGAGAGTGAATGATTGCAACAATCAGCGAATCACTCGTTATGATCCTGCGAGTCTTTTTCCTATGCAACTTTTCAGACCATAATTGCACCAATCAATTTGCTGCCAATGGGCGAAAGAAGACAATTGTTCACGACAGCCCGACATTGCAATTACTGCCATTTAGCCTGTCTGCGAATTCGGGAGTTAACAGGACCTGTGGCCTCTCACAGGCAACGAAACGCCAGTCATGCGAACACATGTCCAGCGCCGCTGTGCTCCTCTAATTGAAACGGGCACGCCATTTTCCGCCAAGGGAGTGAGTAGCCACCACTCACAACCGCTTCAGAGTTAAGCTGCGGACGCCATCCGGTTTGCAGAGTCAGCGTCCGCGCTGGCGCAGAGGCGGGACGAGGCTGAAGTCAGCGGTCTCGGAGCCTCAGGTGGCTCGGAGCCGGTCCCTCCAACAGTGGCGGCGCGTCCATTAAGGCACTTTAGGCAGTGCCTAACCAAAGTTCAGACCCAATTCTTGCGCTGTTTTTAAGAGTTTCGTTGTTCAAAATCATAGGAAAATACCACATAACTTTTTCTTGACACATATATTTTGCATTAAAATGACAAAAATTGATGATGCTAGCCTATGCAGATAAAAACTGCGTATTCAAATTTGCATTATTACATGCTTATGATACAGTTTTAATTTAGCTGCATTCAAGCCTGGTTTTCCGCATACTTAAGCAAAGACTACCATATAGCGAACAATTGGGCAATTAGGCACGCCTAATAGCCAAAGTATTTGGCGAAAAGTCTTGGCTTAGACCAGTATATCGCCAATACTTTTGGCAGATATGGTAACTGTATGCCAAATGATATGGCCTCACGATTTGCGACTCCGCAGAAGCTCGTTTCTTCTGCGTGCGAGGGAATGCGAGGTAGCGTTGCCTGAATATTGCTTGTTTCGTGTTTTTTAGTCATGAATCAGTGCCAGTGATCTGCTTAACAATGGAGAATAGTGATCTTGCTCGTTTTGTGTTTGTTTTGGCCGTTTTAACACCATAAACAACTGAATCAGTGATCTGACAAACAATGGATAACTAGTGTGACTTTGTGGAAGATTGAAGAAACTGCTTTGCTCCGTAATCCTTTCGGGGTCTCTCATACTCAGAAACTAGTAACTACAGGTGGTTAAATGATATCGTCTTAAACTGGAACTGAAATAGGAAGTCCGCTGCCCAGGTAAGTGGGCACAATATTGTCCTAATCTCTATGAATTGATCAAGATGATTTGGTTCCATGAAGCTATTGTTTGGTCCATAGACCATACCTAGTTTATCTTTTACTGGAATAAGTGCATCTTAACAATACAAGAAAAAC
>VOPJ01001459.1:56129-70810 GCA_014673585.1 Semibalanus balanoides
TACAATATTTTTAATATCACGTCATGTGAGTCAGCTCTGAGCCCTAGCTACAGAGCTAGAATGCGCACCTCAGACCACTTCACAATCTCGCAGTGGCCTGAAACACGCCAGAGCCGCGGGCATTCTGGTGGGGTGGGGAAGAGAGGGTTGGGTGACACGGAGCTTGACCGGCCACTCTTCCCTCCCGGACCGGACCGGATTAGCCGTCCGACCTTGAGTGTGCTGGGGCTCTCAAACTGTTTTGGTTAGTTCGGTGGAGCGCCGCACGCCATGGGTAGACACTTTCAAGAGAGACTGTACATCGACGCCCAAGAAGTATCACGATCAATTTTTTAAAACCATAGAACATCGATTTTGGTGCAAATTACAAATAAAAACGTCAAAAGAAAGGAAATAACATTTTCTTCAAAATCGCTATCTTGGATTTGCGTAATTTGGGGGTTTAACCCCTAAAAATAAACAAGAACATACATGTCGCCTCCTCGGTGCCAAAAAATTTGCCCCGGTGCCTGCAACAACCCTCACTGAAAATCCTGTATCCGCCACTGCGCGGGTTAACCCGCACCCCGCTGGGGTATTCAGCCGAACAGGCCTTGCTATAGGGGAGGCAGATTTTGCCCCCTTATTATCTTCCGAACAAATAACCACAGCGAGACGCGCAAGGCGGCAATCGAAAGCTTAAAGTGAGACACATCTAAAGCATACGTGACATTGTCAAAATAAGGTCACATGTCAGCTCACAGTTGGTCGAAGGATACAGGACTACTGGGAATGGCAGCACTGGGCACTGGGAATGGCAAAATATATATATTTAAGTTTTTGAGCCATACTTTCCATCAAAAGCCTTATTTTGTGCCTATTATCACACAAAGTGCTCTCAAAGGTATTATGCCTCTCACACTTTAGCTAAAGTGAATATTTTAGCAAAGGTCAAGATCAGGTCACAAAGGTCACTATTTGCAAGAGATCTACGAAAATCATGCAACACATGTTTTATGGGTTACTTTACACGTATAATTTGATAGCAGCAGCTATTTTCACAACCTTACACCAAATAAAGTCAAGTTTAGGTCACATCAAACCATCATTTTAAATTGGTTAATCTAAATAAAAAGGTATGCTTCTTGAACAGTTTTGTCTAAGAAATACAGCGGTTGCATTTTATTGTTTGTATGTGGAATAAGGAATAAAGATAGTGCTGGGCATGGTGAGGAGACTTCGCAGTCTCTGTTGCAGCTCTGACACGCACACTGAAGAGGGGTATGCAACAAACGCGCACTGGAGGGGGGGGGGGCACTTTAGTGCTCCCCCTGAGATCTCAGAAAGTGTGACGGCTAGAGCGTTCAAACTTACAGGGTAGGTAGATGATGCAATGGTCTACTATATCTGAAATTGGGTGACCTTAGGTCAATATCTTAAAGGTCAAACGAGGTCACGAATGTAAAATCGGGCAAAATGTCACCATTTTGGGCATTTGACCACTGTGACGTCACAGGTGAACAGCGATGCATCTGAAGTTCTGTTTGGAGATGAAAATTGACATTGTCTATCATATGGCATTTGAATTGTCCCGATCTGACTGTTGGTTCCGAAGATATCGCTTTGCCGACCTCGATTCTGGCCGCGATTTCGGACTTTAAATCCATAAAACTCAAAAATTTAGCGACCGATTCCATTTTGTTCTTACGTCAAACGATCTGCTGTTGTGTTGCCGTAAATGTTGCACAAACACCACCGCCTTGTGCCGTTTTTTTTTTAGATATTCACGAAAAACATGTAGGTGCACAAAAGTACCCCCTCCAGTGCGCATGCTAGGGGTGCAGCCAGGGGGCAGAGGGGCTACGTGCCCCCCTCCATCGGGCCGACTTTTACACTATAAATTATCGGCGACGTCCCTGATTGCAAATTTTTAGTGGTCCTGCAAAAATATAGGGGTTTAAATCCTGAAAGATTTTTTGCGAGCCATTTTTTTCGGGGGACCTTTGCCGAGGGGCCTCTGGAGATACCGTGCCCCCTCTTGTCGAAGGTCTGACTGCGCCCCTGTACAGCTATATCATGTTACGCGCTTTTCATCAAAACTTAATATTTAATTTTACTTGTTTCTGGTTTGTCAGTATGTTTATCGTATCTTGTTTAAAATTGGTTTGATGTTCTTGACCTTTTGACTTTTCTATTAGCATAGGTATTCCATTTGTTAATAACTTTTCGTGAGAGAACACAAATAATCTCTTCGGTGTTTGATGACGCAGTTTGTACTTACCTGCTGCTTGAGATAGTCCCGCTAATATATATCTTGTCACTACAGGCAAGCAACTTAACTTTTAAAAATGACGACATGAGTTACTTATAAATAGGAAGCCATAAGTCAGAAAAAGTAAAGATAATGTTTGCAATTTTGTTTGGATGTCGTCCATACGTGGTTCTCTCAAATATGTATAAAGATACTTTATTAATAGCTAGAAATTCATGAATTTTGTGAAAAACTTATTTCAAACACAGTTTCAGACATTTTAAGGGTTAAAAATGCAAATATGAGACTACGATTTAAAAGTTGATGTAATTTTTTTTTTTCGTTTATAATTAGCTTAAAAACTCGAATTTCCACGATTCTTCAAACATTCGTTTTCCCACAAACATTATCACGTTCATAAATATTTACGGCATTATATAAATGTGTTCCCATAATTTGATAATTAGACATAAATCATATACCTTGGCCATACCAGATTCATGGGGGCACTTTGATATGTGTGCCCCCTTGCAGAGTCAATGGGGGCACGGTGCCCAGGTGGCCCCCCTGTTCCGCCGCCTATGTTAAAAGGCTTTCCTTCAGATGCCAAAGTATTGCATCAGCAAAAAGGTGGTAATACAAATGTATGCAGTTACTAGCAAACAATGGTGTCAACGTCATTGGCGGATCTATGATTTAGTTTTTGGCGCCATGGGGGGAGGGCATCACCACGAAAAAGTTGATCTAAAAAAAAATCATCCGATTTTGTTCCCTTATGCATTGCTAGACGTTTGAATATAAACTTTCCTTCGTAAAAAATGCGTAGATCTCCTTCCAGATCAGGAAATGTGTAAATTTGCGCCGATTTCCGGTGGTTGGGGAGGGGGCATTTGCCCCTGATGCCCCCTGGATACGCAAGTGGTCAACGTGTTGCATGACCTTCTGTTTCTATTTGATTCTGATGTATTTTTCACCTTACCTAGAATGTTTGTTAGGTTCTAACATATGTGCTCCTTCAGGCATATATTCTTTATCAACACGCTAACCCATTATTCACAGGCAGTCAAACATAGTGCTTACTTATGTATTCGAGAGCCAATAATAGCAAATCGTACTTCATTCGTCCCTCCACTTCTCCGCTCGGATTAACAGGCTCGTCTTGTTTTCTTTTCAGACACACATCCGTCCGAACTTGCTGCACTCTGTTGAATCTATTCGGATAACCAGGGGGAAAATCGTATATGTGGACAAAGAAGCCCTCGTCAGCTTCATACACCTCAGAAGCATCCACATCACAGGAATACACATATTATCCATTCGCCAAAACAGTCTACTTCAGATAAAAGAACAGAATCCGATTTCATTGACGGTGGAGCAAGTTGAAAAAGTCACCTTAGAACCGGGTGCCTTGTCTGATTGGCAAAACCCTGGCTCAAAGATCTCCCTGAAAAACATAAAAGCGCTTACCGTCTCAAAGCAGGCCCTGCCATCCAATTCTACTTTCCAGAACGTGATGATCGAAAACGTACCGAGCCTGCACATGGAATCAGAGTCTGTTCAAGCCAATATTGCATACCTGAGACTTATAAATGTAACTCTTATGGTCTGCCTGTCAAACACATTCAATGGGCACATACGACACATGTCCTGGTTTTCTGTGTCTTGCGACCGTCTGCAATTGGGCTGCATTAGAGGTAAACCTGGTTGGAAGAGCTTGACAGTGCATTCAAGCCGCCTGGGCGACGTCGAGACCTCAGGGATCCAGGGAGCCATCGAGGACATCCAGATCGAAGACAGCGAACTCGGCAATGTTGAAAAGGATGGGCTTGACCTGGAAGTGTTGCGCTTCTCTCTTAGCTCGTGCAGCATCGGCGAGCTCGGGGAGACCGCCCTCCAGGTGCGGGCTAACCGCTCCATCTCACTGCACATCTCACTGCACACTCTCCGAGTCAACACACTACAGAGGAACGCTCTGCGCGGTCTGAGGATCCTTAGCCCCGGAGACTACCGAAGACCGGGAGACCAGCGACCCCAGATTTGCCTAAGCTCCCTGACGGCTGACACCGCCGCCGAAGACGCCTTACAGCTGGACGAAGACTCTCCTGTGTCCTTGTACGGCCGTGTGTGTCCCTCCGAGGCGGAGCAGACCGGAAATCACACACAGTGCATCGGCGCAGACAGCGAGGCACTTGTCTCCCTAAAGGTGTTCAGGTCACGATGCTGCTTTGACGGCATTGGCAGCAAATCCCCGGCCTGTCGCACCTACGGGTGGGTTCCGTACGTGGCATTGGTGGCTGGAATGGTGCTCCTCGCGGCAGTTGCGCTCCTCTGCTACAGACGAAGGCTGCGTGCGAAGAAACGGCAGGTGGTCCGCAGAGGAGGACAGCCGCGGGTCAGCATGGTCCCGAGCGTCGACGGCCTGGGGAGCGACGACTCGGACCACGGCTCACCGGAGTGCGCTTTCCGAGGCGGCGATCACGGAAAGCAGTGTGATCCCGAGACCACGGGGAGCGTCTTTGAAGAGGCGGAGGAACATGGAGCTCAGCCAGACACGGGCCCGCTCGCCAGCTGGCTGCAGACTCTTCGAGAAACGATGCCGCGACATCTGGAGCGTGGGTGTGTCGAGACAATCGAGATGGTGGAGAATCAAGCACCTGAGGAGCCAGGGGCGCCTGTGTTGCAGGGAACGGTGTGTGTCGATTACGAGCATTTGCCTCTATGTGCAGATGCTGGCTCCGAAACAGAGTCCGTCCTTTGCGAGGGTACAGAACTTGTGGAGGAAAAGAAGTCTGAAGAAGGGAAACAAAAAGCCAGTCCAGATGCACAGCGTCATGAGGACTGCGAGGAAACAGAAGCGAGCGTGCCTGACACCAGGAAAGCAGCGAACCGTCTGATGGACAAAGACCAGGATACGCAAACGCGGTCCAAAAAGACCAAGTCAGCTCCTAGACGTCCTTCGGGTCATTCGACTGCCGAGCCAGGCCAGCTTTTCGAGCCGGAACAACCAGCGCCTATGTACGCTGAGGTTAACAAGAAGCAGAAACGAGCTGCAACATGTGGTCAACCAGCTCATCAAGTGGCGTCATCCACGGAAGCATCCGGAAATGAAAAGGCATCCTGCCGCCCTAATTTGCCAACCGATGGGTGACGCTAATCGAGGCCGGTTGGGCGCTGTCTCGAACAGCCTTCAAGCGGAGAATCGCGCTCTGGCGGGCAGATGGCAGACAGAATGTTTTCTACGCAGATGTTCTTTCACATCTGTTCTGCCAAGAGAGCCAGCTTGCAGAGCTGCCACAACTACCATCAGAAGGAGTTTCGACTGCGGACTCGCGTTCTTTGACGATGAAGGTGTCCACGCCTGAGCACAGTAGGACGCAATAATCAGGTCTCGATGTGGCCATTCGAAATGTTTCCTGCTGAATATGATGACAACGTATGACGACTTACCGATCGCCGCGAAGAACTCCGTACGCAGGATCAGGATATCACTGATGAGGTTCCGTGTACGGTGAAGAGGCGCGAGGGTCCGCAAACAGCCGATGGGGTCATGACGCAGGTGCAGTTCTGCATACGAGGAGATCGGCGGAGCTACCTCTCTATGCTGAGGTGAACGATGAAGGACTTGTTACGAGCAACGGTTGCACGGTTCCTCGGGAAGGATATATGTACATTGAAGCTTCTGAGGGAGATCGTTCCGGAGTAGGACCTGGTAGAACAGCTTGCACGAGTCATCTTTACGCAGAAGCTTCTGACTTCCCTCCCACCGGGCAGCAAGAAGCAGTTTCGCGGAGAGCAAATGTGCCAGAGGCTCCTTCCTACGCCACCGTCTTCAAGAAAACACGAGACCCTAAGGGCAAGGAAAACTCGAAAGCCAGAGGCTGGTTTTCATTTAAGGCCATTTTAACGTACGGGTCCTGAGATAACTCTTGAACCAGACGAACGCTGTTGGCCTAACTAGTGATTTGAATTGGATGTAAATAATGTTGTCACTGTTCAGTCCTCTTGATATTTCTGTCAGCCAAGGCTTAAGAGAAGTTTGTTTTCTTGCATTGCTGGTCATCAGGTCTGCAAGATGAATATTTACGCTTTACATGTCGATGACGAACGTGATATGAAGTTGTAAAATGCTTGCGTAATGTAGCTTGGTACTGGTAGAGATAACACCATATAAATGTCTGCTGGGTGACATGCTTATTGTTGTTTTGTACATGGACTCAGAATAAGCTCCAGCGAAGCGAAGTTTTTTCAAGCAGAAAAATTACACAATTTATGCTGAAGTGGCCAGCGCCCAGCAGGCTGTGATAGGATGAATCAAATGGTGTTTGTTTAACTGTCTCTCGAATTACTCATATGCCGAATGGATATGGTCTGCAAGCAGCAACTGTATTTCATCCTTTTTTGCAGTTGTCTTTGTATATGAGTATTATACGTATTGCCATCTCCCTTTCAAATGTATGTATGTTTACAGTCTGCATGGATTTGGTTACTTGTGCCTTTATGTAAGGATGCGATACGATATCTTATAGCTTACGGTGCGTTTGTAGCATTTACTTGCCTTGTAACAGCCTGGTTGGTGATACATTCAATCCTTTTCCTAATGCACACAAGTGTATCTTCCGGCCATAATTTTTTTATAATATACTTATAGCTGCAAGAAAAGAAAACCGAGCGACGAGTTTGTCTTTCTGTTTTGATTTTCCCAACAGATCCGACCACGCAGTGACATATCCGATCACGCAGTCGTCGCTGGTCCTCCACACACAGGTCACATGGGACCAGGTGACGTCACAGAGAGCCAGGGGGCACGAGTCACGGCACCGCCCAGTCTGGTAACTGGTAACCCTCGGCCGAGCCAGAACCGGGTACCAGGCGGGAGCGGGTATACAGCTGGTCACTATCGGCCGAGCCAGAACCGGGTACAGACAGGACGCGGGTATATCAGCTGGTCATATCGTGCCGAGCCAGAACGGGTAACCAGACAGGAGCGGGTATCAGCTGGTCACTGTGTGGCCGGCCAGAACGGGTACCAGACAGGAAGCGGGTATACAGTGGTACTCTCGCAAGCCAGGACCGGGTACCAGACAGGAAGCGGGTATACAGTTGGTCACTAATCGGCCGAGCCAGAAACCGGGTACCAGCCGGGAGCGCGGTATACAGGCTAGGTCACTCTCGGCCGAGGCCAGGAACGGGTCCAGAACAGGAGCGGGTATACAGTTTTGGTCACTATCGGCTCGAGCCAAGAACCGGGTACCAGACGGGAGCGGGTATACGCTGGTCACTAATCGCCGAGCCAGAACGCCGGGTCCAGACAGGAAGCGGGTATATTAGCTGGTCTGCTATTAGCGAGCGCAGAACCGGGTACCAGACGGGAGGCGGGTATACAGCTGGTCACTCTCGGCCGAGCTGGCAGGACGGGACCAGACTAGGACGGGTTATCAGTTGGTCACCTATTCTGGCCGAGCCAGAACCGGGTACAACGGGAGCGGGTTAGCTGGTCACAAGGATCGGCCGAGGCCAGAACCGGGTACCAGACGGGAGCGGGTATACAGCCTGGTCACTGTCGGTCGAGCAGAACCGGGTGGTAGTGAGCGTGTGCTATTGTCTGTTCGGCTTGCTTTTCTTAACCCGCGCACTGCAGGGGGGGTTGATTTCCGCCGCCCCTCCCCTCAGGTTTTTCTTCGGAGTAGCGGAACATAACGGCGGCGCGCAGCGCCGCCAAATTTCGTACACCTCTTTGGGCATCAATTATTTCAACACTTTGTAAAAGTTTTGACTTGAGGTCAATCTCAGGTCAGGTCACCAACGTCCATGTCAAGTGACTACCTTCACAAAATGTTTGCGTTCGTTGCCAAAGCGACAGTCTTTTTTGGAAAGTTTTGAAACTTGAGGATTCAATAAGATATAGTAACTACAATTCGTATATCTTGGATTTTTTTCGGGTATCGGTGACCAAAGGTCAGGTCAATTTCCTGACTCATCCATTATAAGCTGAATGGGAAAATAAAACATGTTTCCCTTTCATAAAAACATGCATTGGAGTCAGGCTAATTCTTTCAGAATAATGATATTCTTAGTAATTCTAAATGATCAAGGTGCAATTTGTTTGGTCAGTGATCTCTACAAGGGTCTCTGAGGTCATCTGAAGGTCACTCAGCAATGATTTGCTGATAACTCTTGATAGAAAAGAGATAGAGACGATTAGTTGACAAAAAAAGCAATGTGTTCGTCTTAGTTCTGGCCGCGTTGCCCAATTATGCAAGCATGACCTTAACCTGTTGTCACAAATGACTTGAACTCAGGTCAATTTTTTAAGTTGACCTTACAGGTCAACGTATATATGTTTCAAGCGCATGCAATGAGACAAAACCGATGGGTCAAAAATGTTACCCTATCTTTCTTAGGTGACATTTCTATTCACGAAAAATGTTTTGCTAAAACAGTATGTTTGACCTTTCATGACCTCTGGAGCCTAAACTATTTGAATCTGAGATAATTTTGAGGTACAATACATCGCGATTTGCAAATTTTTCAATGGCTTATCGATTGTCTCTCTAATTGTTTGCTCCTAGCTATCATAGTTTCCGAGATATTCGGGGGTTTCTGGAAAGAGTCCTAAAAAGAGTCCTAAAACGCGGAAATCTGCTTGTGTTGGTGAGCACTGGTGACTCAATTGTGATGATCCGAACACTGAATACTTTATCGATAAGAAGCTTGCTGAGGAGGCTATCTAATTGCAGTTTTCCGCTTGATCGCTACGTTTGCCGGTCGTAGTTTTGGAGATCTCAGGTTGGGGGGCGGAAATCAACCCCTGCAGTTGTTGTTCGCGCGAACTCCTGCAGTTAGCGGGTCGGGTTAAGAAGTTCGTATGACGCTAGAAGATGTATTTCACTGAGAACACTGGTGTGACCATTCGGGGCGAAGGCTCGGTCAGGAAGGGCGGAAGACGCCAGGGACGCTATCGCGTTGCCGTACACAAAACTATACAACTATTTGGCACGAGAATATAACGGTGACAAATTTGAGCTAAGTTGTATTACAGTAAAATCAGGATGAATAGATTATATAATGGAAATAAATAGCTAATGAAACTGATGATTAATTACGGCGATATTACACGATAGAATATTACAAAGTAATTAAGGATATGGCAGGATAGTGAAGGATATGGCAGCATAGTGAGGAAACAGGCAGTCATGGCGCGCAAGATACATTAGGAAGTTAACATTGGCAAATTACACTAAAACACTGCTAATCTACGAATGGCACAAAACAGGTAAGTCAGGCCGCGGCATGCCGTCCGCTACACGGGTACCAGACAGGAGCGGGTGTACAGAATGTTTCCTCTAAATGCTAGAGTGGGTCTTTGTCATAACTAAATGAACCTCTAAGAACCAGCATAAGCCTCAGCACGACAGGCTGGTCCCTAGATATTTACATTTACATTTTGTATAGCCAATCGCCAAGAGCCAATCTAAGGTTCAAGAGAGAAGGTATGCCCCCCCCCCACACACACACACACACAGCTCCTTCCTCTGGATCCGTCAATCGTCACCGTCTGTATACCAGACAGTCCTTTGAGGCTGACCGGGTGGCATTGTGCTGATACAGAAACACAGCAGTGCGGCAATACAGTGGTACATCGACACATCAAAACAGCATGGGTGGGCGCCACAAAAACCCGGAGCTGTGACGCTCTAAAATCCCCAAACACTGACCAAACCAAGCACTCAGTAGGGGTGAACGGGGCACATTCTTTCATGGGGCACATTCTGACAGCACTTTTTTCGTGAACTATCCACCGCAGGTATATTGTTGTTTCATTACATATGCTCATTTGTGCTTGCAATGGCCCGGTATTATCAAAACAACATGCCTGCGACCAGATTGGTCCAAATTTGAAAATTTCGCACTTCAACAAAAATACAGACTTATTTTAAGTTAACACAATTTTGGTTAGAGGCCATTCAGATAATTGTAAAGTATAAGTGTCTTTGAATGCTGTCATAGGGCCTATCACGAATATCCGAGAATATTGTGCTGAGCGTTAAATCTGCCCCATTCTCCCACGTTTTCAGTAAAAAAACGAAAAAAGTGTGGCCTACGTCGAGAAGGCCACACTTTTTCGTGTGGCCTACTCGACCCAGGGGGTCCGACCCAAGGGATGGCCACAGGGGCCGCGCCCCCTCCAGGACGCCAGAAGGGCGTCCCACAGGCACGTGAGCACTCAGCGTCCCCATACTGACTACAGGGTGCCCCTCAGACCACTTTGGCGCCCCTATCAAAATTACAGGGCGCCCCTCAGACCACTCAGCGCTCTTGTTAGGATTGCAGGGACTAAGGGCGCCCCTCAGACCACTTGGGGGCCCCTACCCTGACTGCAGGGAGCCCTTGTCAAGATAACTGGGCGCCCGGTAGACTACTAAGTGCCCTTGTCAGGATTACAGGGTGCCCCTCAGGTCACTCAGCGTCTCTGTCACGATTACAGGGCGCTCTTAAGCCTAGTCAGCACCCCTGTCAGGAGCACAGGGCGCCCCTCAGACAACTCAGTGACCCTGTCAGGATTACAGGGCGCCCCTCAGACCACTTAGCGCCTTGTCAGAATTGCAAGGCGCCCGTTAAACCACTTAGCGCCCCTGTCAGGATTACAGGGCGCCTCTAAGTCCACTTGGTGCCCCTACCCTGACTGCAGGGCGCTTTCAGGAAAACAGACACCCCTCAGACCACTCAGGCATTCCCTTGATATGATTACAGGGCTCCCGTAAGACTACTTCAGGTCCCTCTCAGAATACAGCGCGCCCTCAGACTCAGACCCCTCAGCACCCTCTGCCAGCATTACAATACAAGGGCGCCCCCTCAGACTCAGAACCCTCAGCACCTCTGTCAGCATTACAAATACAAGGCGCTCCTCAGACTCAGACCCCTCAGCACCTCTGCCAGCATTACAAATACAAGGCGCCTCTCAGACTCAGACCACTCAGAACCTCTGCCAGCATTACAAAAACAAGGCGCCCCTCAGACTCAGACCCCTCAGCACCTCTGCCAGCATTACAAATACAAGGCGCCCCTCAGACTCAGACCCCTCAGCACCTCTGCCAGCATTACAAATACAAGACGCCCCTCAGACCACTATGCACCCTCTGTCGTAAATGCAGGGCGCCCCTTGGACCACTCAGCGTTCCTTTCATGACCGCAGCGCATCTTTTCGCTCAGGGGCGGATCCAGGGGGTGGCCGCAGGGCCGTGGCCCTCCCCCGCCATAGCGCCGAAAAGGAGCCTCACAGTCACCGGGCGCCTGGACAGCCCGTGAGCACTCAGCGCCTCTACTCTGACTACAGGGCTAAGGCGGATCCAGGGAGCCAACGGGGACATGGCCCCCCAAATATCTTTTAAAGGGGGCAAACAATGTTTTTTATAAACAATATATTAAAAAATGCCTTTGCACCAGTCAAAATTCAGCTATCCGCAGCAAAAAAATATGAAAATTTCGCGCCACTTTGCGGCATGACACAAGTTTCCCAATCGTTAAAACCAATTATTGCAAAATTGCCTTTGCAGCAGTCAAAATCCAGCTATTCACAGCCAAAACTGGACAATTTCATTACGCTTCGCGGCATGACACAAGTTTCCCAATAACTTGTCTTATATAAATTTGGAAAATGGGAAAATGAATTACATCAAATTACTTGCAGAGTCTCTCCTTGGCGGTAATTGCTAGACCCAGGGCCCACTCCCTTCATAAAATATTATTTTGCAAGCGGGCTACATGTTTAGCTAGTCTGCTGAGTTTCGAAAAAAGGAGACGCAAACGCAAAGATGCGGACATCGACACCCGGAAGCTGCTCCAATGGTGCCCAGCTTGCCAGGCCGTAGAGCAAACAGTGGGACCAGGCCAGGACCACCTCCCGAAGCCATCTATCCCCAGACTCCTCCAGATCCGCAGGGACCATTTATGTGCGGAAAAGTCGTTCTGCCTCTTGCTGCTTTCACACCATTTGCACTGTTACCAGTCCAGTTGTTTGTTACAGTTCGGTACATATACATACAGTTATTGTTATGATAAGCACCTTCTTTTGGGCGCTGACTGCCACCGGTCAATGGTCATCGTGATCTACTCTCCAAGAATATGCATATGTAAAAATACCTTTATTTTAATCAGTTTCATCAAACCGAGATGTGAAACCAGGAATCGGGGTTACCTGAGGCTTGCTCTACTCACGTTCTGGTTCCAGAATTAAAAAAACAATTTCACTATCTGAAATTAAAATTTGCACGCCGTTTCAAGGCGTCACATCAGTGGCCATCGTCATAACGAAGCCATCACCATCGTCTTCGGTTCGTTGTAACGGTGAATTGAATGAATAGCATGCTAAGCTTCTTATTCTTTTTAAGGCACACCGCCTATGCTTCTGGGTTTTATCAGGCAAAGCCGTAAAAAATCGTGCCGCTTTGTGGCGCTAAATAAGTACCTACTATAACATAAAAATTCACCTTAAAAATGCTGCAAAGGATAAAATACAAGCATAAAAATAATGTACATTTATTTCGTCACTTCAACCGAACCCTACTACAAAAAATATCGGCGACGCCCCTGGGTACAGCTAACAATTGACATAGTTTTGCTGACTGTAAGGCAATGTCTGAACAACAAAAGCAGCAAGCTGACATTTTTCGATATCCCAAAATTTCGAAAAGCTAAAAAATATAAAAAAGGTCATAAGAAGTTCTGAATTTGCAAAATAAAATGGCCCAAATCCGGGAAGAAATCAAAAATTGGGGCAAGGTAAGGTTCCGCTAAGAAACAGTTTTGCCCCCCCCCCGTAAAAAACGGCCGGCTGGATCCGACCTAGCTACAAGGCGCCTCTCAGACCACAAGGCGCTCCTAAATAAGCATGCGACCCCCTCCTAAAAAAATCCTGAATCCGCCCGTGCGTCGAGAAGGGTAGGTTCTGTTACTCAATCTGGGGCAGGTTCTGTCAGTGCATCTGTTCATGATTCGTAGTCGTATCGCTTATGAACGACCGTATACAAATGATTGTCTTTATTTACAGATATGGTACGCCACTACAAGCGTAAAACGAATCCGGTGGTGCGATGCAGTTCACATTATTCGTGCCAAGCCTATTTCCACTGGCGGTGGGGGATTCTACTGGCGGCATCTAGACTTCGAGTTTGGATGGGCAAAAGTTTTCGTTTACGAAAAGTTGTTGACCCGGGGGAGGCTATGCATTTCGTGTCGCAGTCGCATAAGAGTCGTAAATACTGTATAGGGGAGTGGGAGGTGGTGGGAAGGGGCGTGCCGGGGCCTCATTGCCAAAAATATTTCCATCACTTGGCCCCAGGAGACAGTTCAACCCGTTTTTCTTACCGTTGACTGCGATGGATCTTTGCGTCCACGGGGGGAGGGGATTTCAAGGCATTGCAGTGACAATCCCCTACCCCAGTTAACATTAAAAATATCCTCTGATTCTTGCACTGGCGGATCCAGAACCTGGGCATGGGGGGCTAAATTAAAAAAAATCATCAAATTCGAAAAACTCATTGGATGTGGCTTCCTTGTACCTAACTGAACGGTTTAAGACAAATATGCTTTAGTAAAAATTTATTAGATTTCCATCTACAGTGGAATATATGTGAAATTTCGTCAATTTCATCCAATATGGGGGGGGCTAACGCCCTGCCGCCCCCTGGATCCGCTAGTGGATTCTTGCATGGATAACCAAGAAAAACGCAAAAATGCGGTGTTGGGATCGTATATGGCCGTAGTTTTCACACTATATGATGGCGATGAATGAAACCCTCTCTCCCTCTGCAGGACAACACGGAGACCGTTCGGTGTGGTGATAACAGGAGTGTCCCATCAGTGACAGAATATTGCCCCCATAGTGACAGAACATGCCCCATATATCGAGCAGGTTCTGTCGGATGAGTCATCGCCTCGTTATCAACACTGGTGAAGAAAAAAAATATGATACCACTCCACTTGAACTAAAAACGATTTGAATATATTGATGCATGAAACAGTGTTGGAAAGTAGCAATCCCTAACTCTTGACAGTGTGCCCGCCAGGGCCAATTAACAAAAAAGTGACAAAACGTGCCCCGGCCCCTCCTACTCACACAAACCAACACGGCAACATGGCGACTCAGCGACACAGCGGAAGCGGCAGCGACACAGCGGCGAGAGCGGCGGAAGCGGAGGAGGCTTGGCGTCGTCAGCGAGGGGTCAGACAGCGTTGTCAGTGCCGGGGAGGGTTGGACAGCGTTGTCGGTGCCGGGGAGGAGTACGGACAGCGTTGTCGGTGCCGGGGAGAGTAGGACAGCGTTGTCGGTGCCGGGGAGAGTAGGACAGCGTTGTCAGTGCCGGGGAGAGGCCGGACAGCGTTGTCGGTGCCGGGGAGGGTCGGACAGCGTTGTCGGTGCCGGGGAGAGTAGGACAGCGTTGTCGGTGCCGGG
>VOPJ01001460.1:0-37676 GCA_014673585.1 Semibalanus balanoides
AATAAGTACTCTTTTGTATTCAGGAGCAAAATCTGGAACCATGCACTTTATTTACATTTATCACTTTCTAATTTTGAGGTTTTCTAACCTTTTTTTCTTCTCGGACGTGATCGAGTCGAGGTTGCTAATGCTAATCGCCCATAGCAATTATCATCTATGATGACGGCTTTCGTTTCTAAGAGGTCATTAGCTAACCTAGACCTAAAAATAGATATATGTGCAGATAGCTAATTAAACGACCAACATTTTGACGCTAACCAAATCATTTTATGTTCATAGCTTTAATAATTATGACGGACAGAGCAAAACCGCTATTTTCGGACGTAGTCGATTTTAGGTCATTTCACTTGACCTGGAAGTTCACCCGTTGACCTAAAACCCAAAAATGATATACCATCAGATTCCTCGCATGACGGCAACATGCTGGTTTTACCGCGTTGCTCTATGCTGCTTGGTTTGAAAGTTAACGGGGGCTGTTACTTGTCAGCCCCCTCCTGTACGGCGAAGGTGAGAAGCGTTCATCGTAAGGCGAGGGTTATCATAGTTTAGAGCACTTTGAGGCCCTGTAGAGCCACCAGGGTCTTCTCTGAAAGATCAGAAGGGCCCTTTGGACGTTTAAAAGAGCCCTGTGCATTGTCAAAAGGGCCCCTGGACAGCCGAAAGGCCCTGAGGCGGGTCAGAGGGTCCCCTGAACCACGTCGAATGGGCCCCTAGCCAGCACTGAGGACCCGCTGGGCAGTTCTAAGTGGCCCTTGTGCATGTCGGTAGATGAAAGCAGTAGCGGCAGTCCCGTTACTTGGCGAAAGAGCCCTCTGAGCAGGCTGGAAGGCCCACAGCCAGAAACTAAAGAGGCCCTGATAAGTTGATGGGCTTCTGCTGCAGTCAGAGAGCCCCTGACCAGGTCGAAAGGGTCCTGTGCGGGTCAGAAGGGCCCATGCACATGGCAAATGGCCTCTCGACAGTACAGAGGGAGCAGAACCTTTCCATCCGTATCTACATGGGCCCTTCAAACGTTCGGGACATGGGCTCTTTCACAGGCGCACCACCCCTGGGCGAAATACTGGCTACGTGTCTCAATAGAGACCCTTTTGAGGCAACCGCCCCCCGGTGACGCAAATATCCTGGCTACGTGCTGGCTCATGGGCCTCTTCCTGAGGATCCCAAGGGTCCTGGTCCAAATACAGCTTAATCAAAAGTTAAAATAAAATGAAGACAAAAGGACATTTCAAAATAAAGTGGCCGAAATCCGTAGAGTTTTTCATAACATTTTCGTTGGGGGGGGGGGCGCCTTTCAACGCTCGGGAAGAGCCTTTTTGAGGTACCTCCCCCTCCCCGGACGAAATCCTGGCTACGTGCCTGCTGACAAGATAGAAGATTTACGCCGAAGCCGTTTCCACAGTTTGTACAGGCTCACAGAACGGTTTTGCTGAGCAAATGGCTGTTGTTGCACATGAGCGAAGTAGGCACCTTAGATAAGTATATACTTATTTTTATTTTCGATGAATCATTACGTATACGGGCCTAACTCATCTAAATGACGTGACTTCACAAAGCAATAAACAACGTTAAAGGCAACGAGCTTCTCAGTAAACGTAGAGAGAAGGGTACCCATTTTTCGTAAAAAATAACCGAGTCAAATTTGATAGTCACGATGTAGTGTCTGCTTGATCTAACTTCCCTCAAAGTCACTCCGTGTCATTTTAACATTTCGTTGCTGTCTAATAAACGGAAAAGAAATACAAATATTGAGATTAAAAAATAGCAAGCAGGGACGAACGGTGTCTTTAGGGTCACAGGCATCTGTCGAAGCTTAGCAGATGGTTTCTGGCACACTCTGTGAGTGTGCATCAGCGATGGAATTGAAGAAAATGGAAGCTATATTTTGGGAAATAATTGATATACCTACCTTTATACCTTTGTACATTTTTTAGAACTTATTGATGTTCGTTTTTATATCTACAGCAAATATGTTCAAATAAAATTACGGTATCTGCCAAGTTTACAAGGCATGTAGGCAACATAATATATATTATATATTTGTTATTTTAATGTCATGTTTTCCAGGTAGAAGATATAGATGATATTGCTTCTTTTTCAGATTTTTGCTCTGGGATGAATATTGTGTAAAAACTAAAAATACAGCCCATATGTTTCAACTGATCTGTCTTGGTCGCTGAACAAAAACTTTATAATATATACGTACAATTATTTGTGGCCATTCATTAGAAATGTGTGTGTAATCGTATGTATATATAATAAAGCATATATTCTTCCGAACAAATAGGATAATCAAATTAACATACCTTTCCGTGCCGGGGAGCGTTTAGACCCTCGAAACTTCGGCTCCCTGGGACGATGACAAAAATATAAAAAAAACACCTTTCAAAGCTCGCCAAAAAGTTCATTTGGGACAATTGCCGTTCCGTCTTTTTTGGTTCAGTTCCATATTGAGATCACCAGAGGTCCATAAAATGTTAGAATTTTTCCACAGTTTTAGGACTTTCGCTTCGAATCCCAAAAATATCTCGGAAAATATTACTATTAGGAACAAACGGAAAAGCAATAGAAGGTTCTTGACAAATGCAATGCAATCGGTGTCCTCAGATTATATTCATGTCAATAAGCATGGTTTAAGCTCCAGAGTCCAGAAGTCATCAAAGGTCAAACACACTTTTTCTGTATTTTTTTTATATTTTTATTTTTTGATTTAGTGCATGGCCGAATACTGAGTTGTTTAGGAGCACAAGTACATATTTTTCAAGAGTTCAATGCAGGGTCATTTACCTGAGGCTTAGCAGTGCATTAGTGCGTTATCACTTTTGGGAATGTATTAACACTCCAGTTAATACACCGCTACAGTTAAGCACATGGTCCATGGGAAAACGGTCTTCGGCCATGCACTAAATGATATTAATGTAGTTTTTCAGAGTTATCAAGAGGATTGATTTTATATATTACAAAATTCAGATATTTCGGCACACATTGTGGCGCCTTCTTCAGTGAAAATGAATTTTTCATTGAAGGAGGCGCCACAATGTGCACCGAAATATCTGAATTTTGTAATATATAAAGTCAATCCTCTTTATAACTCTGAAAAACTACATTAATATCTGGATAACCTGAGAAAAGTAATAATGACTCTCAAGTCTCACCTGATAAATAATTTGTTTTGACGTCAGCATGATTGTTTTGTCAAGACACTTCGAAGCATGGTCGTGTGGACCAGGTAAGGTCAACTAAAAAAAAAAAACATGCCACGGGTCTAGGTCAAGTGTAGTTTATGTTGCATATTGGGAGACGTCTCCACGAAACAAACATATTTGTGCCAGTCCCTCGCCCGGCAGGAGGGGGTGATTGCCACCCCTTCGGTTTTTTCCCAAATAACTCAACGTAGTTTATAACCGATCGCGAGAAACTTACAGTACCCTACTTTTGAACAATTTGACACATACTCTTATAAAAACATTTAACTTTTCAACTATTCATGACCCGTGACCTATGACCTGTTTACTCAAGATCATGACAGAGCGAAAACGGACGTCCGATAACATCGATCCATTGTTACATGTACAAAGATTCGAGTGTTTGACGTTCAGGCAAAATGCAAAGTTTTCTAGGTAACAAGTGTGTCTCCTGCTGAGACTGTGATCTCGACTGACATTTTCTGAGGTCAACCAAGGTCACTGACCTCTGATGACCTCCTATGAATTTTTGGGCTTCTGGCCGCTTTTAGGACAGTTTTTGATGCTGATTTCAAATATTGGAGCCATTTGACATAACTATATGTTGTACTGGGGTCATGCGCTTCCAAAGGTCAATCGAGGTCACTGACCTCAGATGACCTGAAATTACCTTTTTGGAATTTGTCAGTTTTTAGGTAATTTTTTACGCTGATTTCAAATTTGGCGTGTATTAAGCATACTTAGATGTTTCTTTACCATTTTGGCTCGATCAGTATTCAATTTTCACACATTGTCGATTTGTGACATTTTGATCCTTGACATGACCTCAGAGGTCACCTATTGACCCAGGACCTTAACATCTATGTTAATGGCCTTCTCTTATCAACAAGCAACACGATCGTTTTTTAATCAAAGCTCTAGCTCAATTAGGGGCGAAACGCCAAGGGAAGTCATACCAACCCCCTTTTCCCGGACACGCAGTGAATTTGCCCTTCCCGGGCGAGGGTTAACTTCTATATCTTCATTGTGACGAGAGTTATTGATAAAAACGCACTGGTGACCTCAGATGACCTCAACTGATTCTGTAGAGATTACTGAACACAAATTGCACCGGGGTTATCAATAATTTTCGATGATAACATGATCTAGAAGGAGCTTGACTGCTATCTGTTATTTGCTATTTGCGTATCTTCGGAAAAAGAAACGTTTGCATATTTCCCTATTGACTTATAATGGAGAGGTGACGAAATTGACTTAACCTTAAGCTACCAATGTAAAAAAAATCCGAAGATAATGAGTGATGAGTATATATGACCTTATAAATTCTCTGTAGAGAATTGAACACCATTCGGGGCCAAAAAATGTGACATTGTGCCGGTGCGATACCGCACCATTTTTTGGTAGGTGGGATTCAAGATAACCTGGCTTGGTGATTTGACCTGATAGATAACCCGAGTCCAATCATTTCACACCAATTTGTGAATTGCTGGATACGCCGAAGCAAGCGTTTGCCAAAAGACGGCGGCGCGGGTGGTTGCACGTCGCGCGTGTTTTGCGTGTGTGTGTGCTGTTGTGTGTGTGTGGTGTGTGTGTGTGTGTGTGTCGTGTGTGTGTGTGTGGTTGGTGTGTGCATGTGTGTGTGTGTGTGGTGTGTGTGTGTCGTGCAGTGTGTGTGTGTGCTGTTGTGGGGTGTGTGTGTGTGCATGTGTGTGTGGTGTGTGTGTGTGTGTGTGTGTGTGTGTGTGTGTGTGTGTGTGTGTGTGTGTGTGTATGTGTGTGTGTGTATGTATGTGTTGGGGTTGTCATCCCCCTCCTCCCCCGCTCAAGGCGCGAGTTAATAATCTTCACATAATTGTGCGTTGCACATTGTTTCAATTTTATCGAACTTTGTATCTAACTTACTATTTAAAGAAAGTCTGTCATTATGTCTGTCCGTGTGTTAGCCAACTACATTTTTCCTTATACGTATCATAAAAATGACATGTTGTTATGTATTTTCGACACATCAGTATTGAATAGTATCTAAAAAATGAATATGCAGATCGCATGACAACATGTGTGTATATTATTCGGCTCCCTACGTTTCCCAACATCAAACCATCCTCCTACAAATAAAGATAATGTCTGACTGTTAGAAAAAAATAACACGACACAACTTCTACCGATAATACCGCCGTCCGCCCTCTGATGAGCGGAACTTGAACTATACGCAACAAGCGAGGCATGGGCTGCGGTTTGTGCACACCAGCGCTACCTATATATAATTTTCGCTCAATGCGCACACCAGCGACACCCATAGCAATATAGCCGTTCGCTTCGAATTGAAAAGTCTTTAAGACACAAACCACGATCCCTTGACGGGTGAGTACCTCGGTAATATGATGAATAAAAACGTAAAAATGCAGGCTGTATGCGTAAATCGTCCAGCGGAGCGGACGGGTTAGCACTAGTATCATCCTACTGTTTAATTCCGAGAAGAAGAAAAAACATGTGCACTCATGAAAGACATTTAGGAAACTATGGTAAACGACACGTTATGCAATTATAATTTATATACAATTGAAGCATCAGCATACCTGCCCTATACCTACTAGTGGTGTCAATCGGTGCGAACATTTTCGGAAATCCGAATTTGTCCGAACACCGATCGGTGTTTGGTCGGACATAAGCATATTTCTTTGGAATTTTCGGGACAACCAACTGCCAAGAATGGGCTTGTCGTGTATTTAAATGGATGGCATAAAATTTTTGTCTTTACTGATTTCTAACTGTAGCGTGTATATTGACACAAAATGCTAATTCTATGATATCACTTATATTGTGAAATGATAACACTGAATTTTACATTATCATATAAAATTTGTTATCTGCTTTCACAAATTTCGGAACAAACAATGATTTCGGACAGTTTGGACGGACAGCTGACCATTGGTCCTTGACATGGTTGGACATTTGGCAAATTAATTATTCTGAGACTGGCACCGTGATACCTACCCACAAGCTATTGGATTCCTTCAAGGCAAAACTTTTTAGTCCTCGTTAATTTGCTTCAGTCAGCTCGAATCTCAGAAATTCATATAACGGTTTATTTCCTTCCTTTTTCAGTTGCGAGGTGCTAATGTCTCGGGAAATTGCATCTTTCGGTCCGAAAAGTTTGAGTTAAGAATATAGGGCATGAGATCGACCTATTGAACTGTACACAATGTACAGTGTACACTAAGTGTACAGTATGCTACTGTTCATTTTTTAATCATGCCATTTTTCAAGAGCGGACGATTTTCTTTGAGTTTATGCACACTTTCATCTGTTTTGAGGCATTACCAGGCATTACAGATGCTTCTTTAGCTGGTAATCTTATTCTCCCCCATCTGCCCCACGCCTTGAGCCAGCACAAGAGAATGTGGTGCTGAGCGGCGCTTTCAGGTGCCCGCTGTCTCGAAAACCCCCGAACACCCGACGACGGAATATACCAATACTGGTTTGCGGGCAGACAGAATTCTTACTCATTACAACGGCTTTTCATTCGTAAGCAACGACATAGTTTTTTGCTGAATTTGCACATCTTTGTATAATGTACCTAAACAAGCTTAGATGACACTCGTGCTTCGCGCTGGCCGCTGGGCCATCACTGAAAATTAAAAGCCTTAGGGATAACAAGCCGCTCCCGCTTGCTTCCGACTGAAGCCGAAGAGGATGAGACGCCTTTGCATACGGTTGTTCCATTTTGGTCGATGACGAAAAATGTGTTAACGAATACCAATGATCCTGTTAACCACAGTACAAATTACTACTGATAGAAAAATGCGTGATGAAGAAAGTTAATGATACGTATTTGGGATTACACTTAACATTGGGAAATTACATTAGATTATCCGTGTGATCCGTTCCAAAAGAAATGTAATTCAAGTGATGCAAGGCAAAGATATCGCACGAAAAGTTATTTTGGAAACCATATTGATGGCTATTGCAAGCTTTTACCGACCCGAAATGGACTAGTTGCAGGCTTATTTAGATGAGTCATCTGCAAATAATATAAACAGTTTGCTGATACATCAACGTAGATTCTTATTATTTTGGATACAAATAAATATTTCGCGAGATATATTGATATGTAAAAGGTTTATTTCTATATTAGACTATGTAGTGACACGTCAATTAGCAATAATATTAGCGCCGGTCATTGGAAAAGATATTTTTCGTGCATTTCGTGGCATACAAAACGGTTAAACGTTTTCCGCCGATTTTACTGTATAAGCACCAAACAGGTAAGAAATTATGGAGAATTATATGCTGTGTAAAATTAAAACACAAAGTCTCATATTATTATCCTTTTTACAGGCCAGGGCTCGGCTAAGGGATTCCACTGGAGGGGGCAATTCGAAAAAATGGCTTATGTATATGGTTAAGCGCAGGCACGTAGCCAAAATTTTTTTAGGGATGGGCACGTCAGTGGATAAATCATATTTCGCTCCTCCAGTCAAATGTTGAATTTGCCGGTGGATTGGGGAGGGGGTAGGGTCGGAATTGCAGCAGATTCCGCAATTTTTCTAGTGGTCCTGCTCAGGTGGAGGGAATGACCCGGCTGTTCACCCCTAGTTACGTCATTGTATTCTCTTTACAATACCCTAGAGTACGGATAAAGTGTTGTGAAAACAATCGTAAAATATAAAATAGTTACAATAATACATAGTGAGGCTGAAATAAAAAATTGATAAATTAACGCCGCCATTACTTCGAAAGTCACACCTGTGCAATGTCGATTTTTTTAAACAGGGGAACCGACAGGAACGGGAGCAAAGTGGATTCTACTGGCACCATGCTTTACCAAATACAAAATAAATCGGTTATCGAATTTACACAATTCCTGACGGAAGATCTAGCATTTTCAAGTAATTTTTAACCCAGGCTTGCCGGATGCTTGGCGAGGCTTAGTCGTGCCAAGGAAGGCATTTGACAAGCACCCCCTCACCGAAACAAAAAAGTCGGCCTTCCCAATGAGGGACTTAAGGCAGAAACAACAAATGTCGTATAATAGTTCGTAAAATATCATGCTAGAATTGTCAAACTTTTACAAAGGAGAGAAAAGATTACTTCGCCGAATATTCCCCCCGCGTTTCGTCGTCAATGTATGGTGATGAAAGGCAAAGTTTTATAAGTAGGGTATAGGTTCGAGAACCAAGAATTTTGAAGAAGCTTAATTTTCCACGGATACACCGACTTGAAACCACTGGAATAGATGTAGGTGCAGATGCCTGAATCTAGGACAGAAACAAGGGAGACCCAGAAATGACAAAAAAACAAAATCCCCAACAATATCAAAACATGAAGCAATTGCATAGGTCTTCATTACAATGAGTACTGAAATACATGAACTTCTTTCATAAAGTATTGTTTGTTTCTTAATTATAACTTACGTCAACTTATTATGCATTATTTAGCAAGTGTTGGGCTTTGGCCTTTTTCCCCTTGGATCGCCATTGGCCAGAAAACTTGAGAGATCCAAAGCATCTTTTGAAAAAGGTACCAGAAAACTCAACAATAGGAGCGCTGGGGGCACACCCCAACGATATAATTGAACTGCATGTGGGTCCACGCCAATTTTCGAACCGAACGCAACGAAGGGAGTGATATCCATAAGTGCTCAGATTCTCGTAGCTACGTTAGGTGCAGTTAAAGGCAGCATTATTGGTTTTAAATTAAAAGCATGCTTCAGTTGGACGCATTGATTACGTATAACCGATTCCGTGCTGGGGACGCAGATTTGACTCCCCAGTAGTTTTTTTCGCGATGCCGCTTCAAAACGTTAAACCTTAGCGTCTTTAAACTTCGTGACCTTTTTCCTATAATTGAATGACGCGTGTTTTGTTACAATTCTGAAAAAATGGCCTAGGAGAGGCGGCTACCGGCTCATGCTTTTGGGAGGTCGGTACGAATGCGGTGTGTGGCGCAAACTTCCTTCGTAGTTTGCGGGTGGAATTAAAACGTCAGAAAACTATGCCACTGCTATATACATCTTACTCATTTGGATTGAATACCATATTTTGGCAGAAGGCGCATATCAGGTACAAAAAAATTGGAGGCGTCCTTCGTCAAAATTAGGCCCAACTTCAAATAAGTAAGATTATAAAAAGGGGTTCGTACAAAGTGCCCTCCCCCACGCTATTTACTGGAGTGCCCGCCGATGTGAATATATTACATTTAACAATTACCAGCACAAAAGCCTCAGGTACGTTCTTATTTCCATAAAACAATCACGAACAGCACATTTTTTATATCAGAAAAAAAATCCTGGTACGCCTATGATTTTGTAATTTTGCATTTGTCCTATTCATATATTGCAAACCATGGTATCTAGTAGAGCTCAAAAACGGTTCTGCAGGACATCGGTACGAGATTTCACATGGGCTGCAATGACCTTTAAAAAAATGCCTTGGCCCCCATTTTTTAAACCAAATGGATTAGAAGAAAATTTTTGTCACGAGAATAAATGGGTTGTGTCGCATTAAATCGACCCCAGGGGGGGGCATGGGTTTTTTCTCCAAAGAAAATTTTTTTCTGGGGGGGGGGCAGAATCTGACCCCAGCACGTTAACATTATTGCTGGCCGCCATTCACGGGACAGAGGTTAAAGGGCCACAACGTACTGCCTTCTACGAACTTTGCTCCCACGGCCACTAGGGGAGGCCAAATTTCGTTCCTGGGCAGAAGCCAGGCAGTCTCTGGGCGAAAGTTTCTCTCCTCCCAATTAACATGCTATCTGCGGCATACATTAAAAAAAGTCGAGGCGAACGCTGGAATTACATTGGCAAAGACTGAAGAAGATTGATCTTTATAGTATTATGAGTGCCCACTCGTGAAAATTAACTCAGTTTCACTTGAGGGGGCAAATCGGTCCACTGGGGGGGCAAACCCTCCCTGGGGGGCAATTGCCCCCCACGTTAAATGTTATCCGGGCCCTGCTACAGGCTACAGCACATGTTCGAAAAAGGCTCCGTTTCGGCTGAGGCACGGCTCTGCCCTCCGCCCCATACTCACCGAGTTGCTTACGGGCACATGTCGGCGGGGATGTTCTGCACTGCAGCTCCCACGGCTGTCTTTAGTTGCTTCCTGGTCTGGAGATTCTTCTTAAACACCCATAACTCTTTTTAGTTACCTCCACATGATCACATGAAATACATCGCGCATACACGAGATACGTCGCCTTCTGGGGCCAAGACAATCCACCAAATGTGTCACCGTCCATCACGATCTCCTGAAACGTTAATTAATTTATTATAGATAAGCGGTTCAGATAAATGCTTTATGTGTGCGTTTCAATTCATTACATACATGTTTGATAAAAGTTAATAGGAAAACATATAATTTATTTCCAAAATAATAGGTTGAAAACACATAGTTGGTCGCCGTCCGGGGCCAAGCTCTACTGACGATTTCAATACACCTTTTCAAGTATTTGTTGTTTGTATGTACATATAAGTTTAGTACATATTCACAAAACATAGAGTGCATCATGCATGTAACATAATAGCAATGCGAAGAGTGCCTTCATGATAAATAGCAATGCGTAGGAACGCTAATTTTTGCTCGGACAGTTAATTCGTTGCCAAGTACTTGTGAGTATCGACCGTTAAAAGTGTAGAACCGGAAACCCTTATCAACTGTAATTTGAAATGTATTTTAGTAGGAATGTTGATATGCAAGTTGAGATCTATTTGCTATATATTTTTATCTCGTCTGTCTAGTGTAAGTTCTACCTCCATTTTTGTAGGAAGAGGTGAATACTTTCCTTTAACGATATAATTTGATGATTGTTGATATTCATATGGACGTTAATGTTATCAAAATACGTGTCAAAGATATTTTTGAACAACCGGACTTATCAAAATATATATGATCATACAATGTCTATAAATTTCATATATTTGCATATTTTCCTAAAAGGTACCTAAATGAGCTCGAACTTCAATAACGACAATTTTTGCTGAGGGTGGTTACTTCTAATGTCTGTTAGCAATATCTTAAGCTAAAATGAGGTCCGAGTCTATTTCAGAGTCGCAGTTGGAGTCGACTCAGAAGAGTCTTAGTCGGAATCGAGGTCGGAGTCACCTGAAAACCGATCAACTCCGTAGCTCTGCTAAGAACCATTCGATATTCGCAATGATAAGTACCTATGCTGTTTAAATTATCCAAAACAGAGTGTTACTAAGCCATTACTATTTCAAGTGGATCTGGTGGAATGCTCGACAATATCTGGGAAACGGATATGGTATCCTGGGAAGTCGAAAATTATTAAGATCTACGATGCCATTGAATTTCGACACGCATTTGCTTAGCGGGCCAAGAATCTCATTTGATCCAGAACTCAGATCATGGAGCTGTAAACCCGGAACCCTTATTTGTATCAATGCACATGTCTGCAAAGAGATGCACTACCCCTACAGCGCTGACGACTCTTTTCTCATTTGTTCCACAGATCACAGATCGCCACCCTCAGGTTGTCTCTCGCCACCCTCAGGTTGTCTCCAATCAGAACTCATAACTCTACTCAGAACTCAGAACTTACTTATGAGCTCAGAACTCTACTCAGAACGTGGGGACAGAACTTAACTTATGAGCTCAGAACTCTACTCAAGGATAATCAGAACTTACTTATGAAAGCTCAGAACTCTATTCCAGAATCAACGGAACTTACTTATGAGCTCAAGAACTCTACTCAGAAACTCAACTTACTTATGAGCTATCAGCAACTCTACTCAAGAACTCAGAACTTACTTATGAGCTCAGAACTCTACTCAGAACTCAGAACTTACTTATGAGCTCAGAAAACTACTCAGAACTCATAACTCTACTCTAACTCCATCAGAACTCTCTCTACTCTCTCTACAATCTGAAGTGTCCAATCTGTCCGCTCTCGTTCGCTCCAGCGCCTCCCCGCTGCACCTCCTCCCCGTCGCTCCGGACGACAATAGGTCAGAAGAGATGCTCCACGCGTCCCGCATCCGCTCGCCCCTCACACGACCAACTACTGTAAATGCAATTGTGCGCCGCCCCTCGCCGCGCGTCGAACGCACTGCGCCACAATTCGCAGCGCGTCGCGCCGAGAGGCCAATCAATTTGCGCGGTACTTGCTGAAAAGGTAATTATTGGTTTTGGTCCGATCTAATTATCTGTGACAAACCGTGCGGAAAATCGTCGGAATGTATGGCTGGTGTGGAATCCCGCGTCCTGCGACCGCGAGCTGAAGCCACTGCGCAGAACGAACGCACCCTCCGTGGAAGGCTGAGAGCAAGTCAGACCCTCATAACTGCGGCAAACATGGGCACTGCGGGGGCGGTCGTGACGCATAGGAAGAGTGAAGCCGGTTGCGTCATCATGTGTTTGTTCTTCGACCGAGTATGGTTCTGTGCAGCGTTTCCGGTGAGGACAGAACAACTGTCGATAGATGCAGCAGTACGTCGAACGGCCAGTCAGCTCTTGTCGGCCTTTATCGCTGATTGTTCGGGTCGGCACTAACGGATGATCTATCGGCGTTACTGAGATTGGACACGGACGATGGCTAGGCTTTGGAGAGTACACATTACAGAGCGTTTTTTGCTAAACAGAACTGCAATCAGGTGAGTGTGGCCGTACACCCCGGTTTGATAGCAGACAAACAAAGGAGGACGGTGGGCGCTGATGGAGTCAGCTCTTTGATGACGGCGGCAAAATGGAGCCCATTGTATGGCCCGTGTTCAATGCCACAGGCTAAGACCGCGGCTTAGAGTGGGCTTTATGTGGCTGGTGACTTAGACCTGGGTTCACGACCGTCGTGACGCCTCGTGATTTGTTCTGTAACCGAGGCGCGCTAAGTCCATCATCAGCTCTCGATTGCCCCACAAAAAGCAGTACACTGCTGTATGTTTGCATTGCGCTGACAAACTTATCGTAAATCTGGAGCTCGTACAGGCATTCGACTGAAAGAGGCATACACCAGCTCTCCATTCAATTGTTCAGTTAAATTGTGTTAGGCGTACAACGCTTATAGTTAACTAAGTTACTCATAACTGAGCGGAAGTTATGACGTCAGGAATTGACGCGAAGGTAGGTATAGCTACTTAATTTATGAGACATAAGAAAATCGTTTATCGGTTCTGGCAAGCCTCCGTGACTGAGTCAACTTTTCAGACAATTAATATCTAAGGCAAGGTAGAGCAGTCTAGCTTTCATATTGAGTCGATATCGATTTATAGGGAATCATATCCACATTCACTGGTCAGGCACCTGCGTATGGTGGTGTAGGAAGTATTTGGTTCCGGTTACTGACTATTTAGGACAGAATTAATGTATCTATGATCGTCAAAACTTGATTTCGTTTGATAGAATAGTGGGAGCAAACGTTGTACCTACATACCACCCTCAATTTGTAGATATCTGGATACAAGGAATTGCCACAAAAAAGGTGTTGGTTCTTGAGGAAAAAGATCGTGAACATGGAGAGACTGGCGTTTATGTTTGTAAATATAGCATGAAACATACTGCAGTTCCAAATACACCCATTTTGTCTATTAACCAAATCCTAGACGTAAGTAAAAATGTCATTAACATGTATTACGTTACGATAGATATATTTCGAGTGCATGGTCTTATTCATATGCCTTAGGTACGATTTGCAACCAGATGTCGAAAGATAAATAAATGGTTGCTTTATTGGCCATTTGTCTGGTGCGATGCCATTGTTCAATGCACAAATTGTCATTGCATGGACACTTTGAATACGAAACATTTTCTTTTCAAATACAAGACACAAATCTTAGAGTATACCTCTAGCATATTGACAACTGAAGAAGATATATGCTTCTGGTGACTGGCACAAGTAAATCATGCAAAGGCATGGGCGTTGGAGGCGTGGGGACAGGGGGACGCGTCCCCCTGATAAAAAATCGGAGGGGGACGTCCTCTCAAAAAAGCTGACTTACTTGTTGCTGTTTTTGCTGAATTCGTTTCGAAGGACATGAAACTTAATTTATATGGTCAAATTAAATGTCACTTTTATCCCTGCATCGTTAGAGTTTTTTCTTTGTACTGAAAGATGTGGTTACCTAATAAGCCCGCGCTCCGCCTGAGGGGCACCATTTATTTCCCCCTCCTTGAGTTTCTCAATATTTTGAAAACTATGATGGATATCACCGTGTCGTGTCACTTACAGTTCCTTATGCTAAATCAATTACACGTCTTCCTACAACATAACAAAGACATGTATTCAGTACGTTGGGAGATAATGACGTTTAAATGACGTCATGTCATGCCATTGCTGGTGGGAAAACAATGAATGTTTGACAAAAAACGTTGAAAATTACGGGTTGACGCAAATTAATCATATACCCCATTCGAAGCAAAGAAATAACATCATATTTTAAGTGGCTATCTATTTTTTGGTTTACCAAATACACTTTTTTCGGACAAATTTTAACATTAGTCAAAAATATTAAAAATGGAATAGTCCCGAGCACCGAGTATGAACGGTACCCAAACCAAATTTCAAAGCAATATTTGTATTTTTGACTGACTAATCAGTTATTACTCCCCAATTACATAAAAGTAACTTATGACGTCGTTCTTAGAAGTTTCATTTTTTGGCTTTTAGTAACCAGATACAGACAAATAAATATCACCACTGTATGTCTGATAAAAAAATATGGGTGCCTGCATGCCTGCATTGCAATAAGCATGCCTTTTTATTGGGATAAATCAATTTCAAATTGTTATCATACGTGATCTGACTCCTTGAACTTATATGGGTTCAGCTTGCTGAGATAGCTGATTCTGTTTAGTTTTAGGCGTAAAATAACCCCCAAAACATATGCTGCGTGACCTTTGTATTTATTTTGCGCATAGTGACCTTGGTGACCAAATTAAATGACCCTGACCTTTACTTACAATTTTCATTTGCTTATATGGTAGATGCATTTTACATTTGAGAGCACTTTGTACGATAATAGTCGTAATCGAAGGCTTTGGATGGAAAGTATGACCCCAAACACAAAACTCAGTTTCGACCTTTGACCTGACCCTGACATGCGTTCTTATTTATACAAACGTCGCGTATGTTTTAGATGCATCTCATTAGGAGCTGTTGATTGCCGCCTCGTGTTTCTCGCTGCGGTTATTGGTTCGGAAAATAACGATAGGGCATAATATGCCTCCTAGTGTGTTCCCCAGCGGGTATAGTTTCGGCTGAATACCCCAGTGGGGCTCGTGTATTTTGGTTTCCCTGCATTCTAATTTCCACTGGGTAGCACTTATTACTTAAAGAGTACTTACTACTTAAAAATAAATCGGTCCAAAATATATATGTTGCGTTGAAATTTGGTTTGGGTATTGTCCGTACTTCGTTCGCCAATATATCTTCCGGTTTTGTTAAAGTGTTAACTCCCTTTACAAACATTTTGTGCATCACAAAATAAAAACGGTCTGATACATTCAAAACCGGAAGATGTATTGGAGATCCAAGTATGAACGATGCCCAAACCGAATTTCTAAACAATATCAATATTGTTGACTGATTTATGTCTCCTTAAATATAGCCGATGGTAATTATAATGCAGGAACCGAAATACGCTTTGGGCGCGTACTAAATACCTAGTACCTACTTTTAAGAAAATAAATTATGATATAACAGCTAAAAGTTGTTACACAATATTTTTTAAAATAAATTTAGTCCGAATGCTTTGTATGGATGGCTGAGGTCAGGACCCACGCTAAGCAGAACTTGTTGCACTGGTCCTGACCTCACCACCCGATTGCGCAATTCCTGTTGGCCCAGGCCGGCAGAATTTAGAGACGAAAGTTTTACGTGCCCGACATACCTGGACACGGTCTTAGCTTCTGCTATTGAATGTCAAGTTCATCCATTCTTTCACCATTCATGCCAAGGCCCTTATACAGGGTGTTTCATAAAAAATGGCACCCCTAAGTTCCTCGGTTCATATCTGCAACACTTTTGGCTGAAAAGACAAACAAAGCATACCATTCGAAAGAGCGGACAATTTGCTTTCAGATCATATAAACATATACGAATGCACTTCATTGGTGGACTACACGACGTCGAAATAAATATGTTGTCGCCAAACCAAGGTGAAACACAAAATATAAGTTCGCACGGGGACTTTGTATACACTAAAGTATGTCTGCCAAGTGCCAACAAAAACTTGGAGGATCAGTGCACCTTCATTTGTGAAGAATGAGTTAAAAACAATAGAACACATCAAAATTAAAACCGTGAAAGAGAATTGTGTTCACTGACAACAACGTTCACAGTCCTGTGGCTAAAAATGAGCTCCACCCACTGTGGACGCACGTCTTGAGACGTTTCGAGACGGTACTGACTGCATGACGGCAACTCGCTAACTGCCTACTGAGAAAGCTGTGTACAGCAAGGTCCTGAAAGCCGGTCTCCACAGTCTTTGGACGGTCGTGGATCCTTTCTCCTTTAAAAGCGAGTTTCGCTCCAACCTCTCGCCCCAGACGAAAATCAAGAAGAGAGAAAATCTGCAAGTCCGGACTTTTGTCGGCCAGGCTTCCGGCTCCGAATGAAAGGTCCAGGACATGTATTTCCTATCACCAGAAATTCTCTGACGCTTCGAGCCCGTGTGACATGGTGTAAAGGGGCAACAAATGTTAAGGGACAATAAGTGAGGATGTAAAGGGGCAAACAAATACTTGCACGTGCCACAGAACTGGACGAGTGGGAATCCTCTGATTCGGGATCTGATTTACGGTCGTTTGCATGGAAACTGTTAATGCCTTTAAATCCCGAAATCGTTTCCTAGAGGTTTGTGACAAACTTTATTCTTTCGACATACGTGAACGCCACTATGGAAAGTATCTTATCCGATATAGTGTTGTATAAGTGGTCTTAACGTAAATTGTTTTACCGCTTCTTTCCGACATCGGTAATATCTCATTTCTCTTCGGGTAAAACTGTGGTAGATATGAGCCGAAGAACATAGGGGTGCCATTTTTTATGAAACACCCTGTATATACTATATAGGTAAAGTTCAGCCAAGGCAGCGAATAGCGTGACGTTATGGATGCATCTTTCAATATGCTAAGCTATGTTCAAACAGCAACCAGTTTTATAATTTAGTTCGTTTGAGCCTTTGGAATTTATATAAATGAGTGCTACAGTAGCATGCCTGATATAAATTAAATAGTTGAAGAACACTGTTTTAAGAAACATACATAATGACTAAAAAAGTGTTAAACTGACTGTCAAAGTGTCGAAAAATATGATTTTATAGCAAATAAAAAGATAAACTTTCTGTTGGTGCGTTTATCAGCTATCAGAATGGCTGACGAAGGCGCAAATTGAAAGTTTCTTATATGGCGCTTTATTTACTAAAATATTCTCTTTCGGCACTATGAGAGTTAATTTAACACTTATTATTGTTGAAGAACCTCTCTAACCCATGGTAACTACGCTTTAGAAAATAAATCATAGAACGGTAGTTCTCTGGCTTGCCGAACCTTGGCAATGGAGAAGAAGATTAGCGGTATTAAATGACAACAAACAAACGCTCGCGAAAATAAGTTCCCCTTCAGGGACAAATCCAGGGGGTCAAGGGGCCATGAATATGCCAATGATATGCCCCCCGCCCCCATGGTCCTGAAATTGCAAAAAATTCCTGCTCAAAACGGCCGGACGTACAGCAGTGGATAGCTTGCACGGCTCGCTCTACCCCCGGTTAACAACTCAACAACTTTTGCTTTTGACTGCGACTGTGACAGCGTCCCCCCAATGAAAAATCCGTGGCGCCGCTCCTGTACATAGGTGAATAAATGGTTCTTTTGCACCGATGGCTCCAAACACAGTCCGATCCATAGACACGCTGTACCGTGTAGTTTCAGACGGTGCGAACTGGACAGCGGGTCATGACATCCTACCACCGCCACCACTTGAACTTCAGTCATCGAGGCTGATTGCTGGTCATCGAAAACATGCAGACGCACAATGGCTCCATTTAGAGACTGGAGAGGGTACTCGACACAGACACTGGGTTAGGTTCAGCTGGCTCGATCTGAAGAGTCGAAATTGTACACTATACAGTACAAAAGGAGAGGATCGCAACAGAGCATCAGTTCAGTCTCAGCGTCTTCATTTGAAAGGTATTCGTTATATATTCAGTGTGGAGTATTAACACTGCTAACTTAGCCAGTTTTTAGATGGCTATATTTTCTTGAAATTCACGCTTAACCCTATTCTTTGCGGGGGGCAGATTCTGCCCCCGGTAGTTTTTTGCATGCCGCTTCTGAACCGTTAGGCTTAGCGTCTTGCTTTTTTATATTTTCCTTTAATCAAATGATGCGTGTTTTGGCAAAATTTGGGGAAACATCAGTCTAACAGAGGCGGTTCTAGGCTCATGTTTTTGGGAGGTCGTTACGAATGCGGTTGTGCGGCACATACTTACTTCGTAGTTTGCGGTGGAATAAAAGCGTTATAAACTATGTCACTTCTATATACATCATACATACTCACATTATACTTTTTTGATGCAGAGGCGCAATCAGGTACATAAATGGGAGGCGATATTTTCCATCAAATTAGGCTCAACTTCAAATTCAGCAGATGATAAAAGGCGTTCCGCTCATGGTGCCCCCACGTTGTTTACTTGGATCCGCCTATGCGCAATATATTAAATTTAGCAGATTACAGCAACAAATCCCACATGTGACGTTCCTATCGTCCCAAACAATCACAAACAGCATATATTTGTTAGCAGAAAATCACCCCATTTTTATTCCCTGAGTACGCCTATGATTTTTCGTTTTTGTATTTGCCCTTTTCATGTATTGAAGACCATTAGAGTGGAAGCTCAAAAACATTTAGGGCATGGAAACCGGTCGAATCACATCACCGCAATGACCTTTACAAAAACTAAAACAAGTATCTTTTGCCCCCTAACCCCCCATTTTTGGCAAAAAAAATAAAATTTATGGGTCCACAAAGAAAGATCTTGTCACGAACTAGTCGGATGGTGTTCGTCCCATCGAAATCGGCCGAAGCAGTTTTTGAGATCTCTGGTGGGGGGGGGGGGCAGAATCTGCCCCCCGCACGTTAACGTTATTCTGGGCGCCTGCAAGGAACAGGGTTAAGAAGATGGGCATATTTTCTATCCTTTTGGCGCCTTAGTTTTGATGTGTTTGACATTGAAAAAAAAAACATAACTGCAGGCTTAATTTTCATGACTGGTTCACTTCAAGTACCTACAGCTTCAAGTCAGCATACCTATCTGGAACTCAAATTTCGTGCAGCTGACAAGGATGCTACAGGTAAGTCAATAATCACTAGCCGTTTTACGAAGGAATTAATTTACCGGGTGATGGGGGCGTTTGGAGCAATTGTGGCGATGCTAAGACTCCGAATTTCTGCCCCGACCCCCCATTTAAACCAAACGCCAAAATCACCCCATCGCCCCAAACTCCACAATCACCCAGTAAATTAAGTCCTTCGTGAAAACGGCTAATATGTCACCCACATATTTGCCAGTGGTCTGACAATTCACCTCAGTAATGGAAATAATAACCGTTTTCACGAAGGATTTATTTTTACCCGGTAGTACCCGGTATAACCCGGTAATATTTCGTGCGTTTTGGGTAATTTAGTCTAGGAACACGGCTTTTACTAAATATTTTTGGTATCAATTGAAACTTTATGAATTCATGAACAATTATCTGCTCTTACAATGCGAAATTTTCACCGTTGTCACGTTCTGTCTTTGCAGGATATAACTCACATTCATAGCACACCATATTACCAGACTTAAAGGAGGGTACTACCGGGTACTACCGGCCCAGTAGTACCCGGTAGTACCGGGTAATACCCGGTGATATTTGTTTATGATTTTGATAATACAAAGAAAACCAACAGGAAATTTCGCATTGTAAGAGCAGATAATTGCATATGAATTCATCAAGTTTCAATTAATACCAAACATATCTGGGAAAAGCCGTGTTCCTAGACTCAGCTACCCAAAACGCACAAAATATTACCGGGTACTACCGGGTACTACCGGGTAAGAATAAATCCTTCGTGAAAAGGGCTAATGTTTAACATGCTTTATTAGTAGTTACCTACCATAGATAGTGTGCGAAACACAACGGAAATCAGTCATAAACTACATCCTGTGTCCTGTGCGTCCTGTTATGATTGTGAAGCGCTTTAATTTAATTAACTATTTATTCAAATTCATCATAATGATTTTTAAATTAATATATTTTAACATAAATTGCTCTTTGAACCAAGCATCAATGTCTATTGAAGTTCGTCGCCACCTTCTGAAGGTTTGGGGAAGAGGTATTTTTAAGTCGATTCTTGCCATGCAAAGCCCATAAGCGTGATGTTAAATCCGAAAATGTTTCGGGGAACGCCGGCCGATTGGGGGGACGCGTCCCCGTCCCCCACTTTCGACGCCCATGTGTCTCATCATCGATACAATAGAATTGATCGGAAACCCATTGCATGCCCTCCGCGGCCATACATCCATTCTACATGACGCAACGGCGCCGTTATATACCCGTTTGGCCCGCACTTGAGAGCGTCATCTCGGGGCTCAAAGTTTGTGTTTGCCGTGCAATAGAGTGGTCGGGCGGTGCCTTTCAGACCGGGGACACAATGGCAGCCGGCCGAGCGGCTCTGTTGGCGCCCAGATATCGACACTACGCCCAACAATGGCCAGCACTCTGCTGGGAAAACAGCCGTATCGCACGATAGCGACGCTCGAGTGCCTTCCGCGCGGCGCAGGATTAGAGCAGCACACAGGTGCCTTCCGCGCGGCGCAGGATTAGAGCAGCACACAGGTAATTGCAGTCGGGTGATAACTGCATTGTGTAGGCTGGCGACCATATGACGCACTGAGAAATCAGCGTATATGGAAATCGTATATATTGCTGTCCTGGCACAGTGGACCGTCCAATAGCTCCGATCTTTTTGAGGAGAATTTGAGTATATCCATAGCGTATAATTGTGGATTATTCGACAAAAAAATAGTATGAGAAGAAAATGCTGCTCCTTCCGGATTCTTTATTTTCTGCACTGACACCTCCAGCTGATGAATAAGGTCCACGATATCGCGATTTCCAACATCCGGCAATAAAGATATCCCGTGTCCCTGGTGCTTGCATATCAGGACCACCATCTTCTCCAACATAAACCACAATGTCGCTATCTCCTCGTCCAGTCGCTCACCTACTTTCTTTCATGTGGCGCCGAAGCGCATCACTGATTTCCCGCTAAATTAAATATATCAATTCCCTGTGGTCGCTCGTCAGGCCGTTTTCTATTTGTACTTCGCGAGCTTCTAGCGCCTGCTGACTACTCGTGTTAGCGCTCCGTCCTATTTATTCTGAGCGCGATAAATAGTACTCTGGTTTGAACAGCGAAGAAGGATACACTACCTCTGCCGTCTTCTTGTGGTCTCATACTAGATTTTGAATTTGTGTTGGTATATGAATCTTTCACAGTTTATGAAGCTATTTTGTTTAATCGTTTTTTTCATAGATCAGGCTACGGAGAGATTGCAGACGACGGCGGCACGTATAATCGTGACTGTGCGGCCGCGTGTTGGTCTCGCACGGCTGTTCCGCGTGGAGGAGTATGCGCGTGAGGGAAGATTGCGATTTGTTGCTTAATCGAGGGTGTAATGTTTTGACCGATGTATCTTAATGTTCCATACGACCCTTTGAACATCGTATCGTCGCACCGCGTGCTTTGGCAGACGTCCGAGGGTCTGCGGAGCGAGACCATGAATATGCCCCACACGTGGGCATCTCAATTAGCTTTGTGTGGCATGACAACCTCGGCGGATTTCCTGGCGGAGATCCGAGCTGGCGCGCCACCCAGATAGCACGCTTCTGGACAGCTGGCAGCGAACAGGCAGATAGTCTGGCACACTCAATCTGTGTTGAGACCAGCACTCTACAGATTTAGCGGCCCAGTGTTTCACCAACAGCAGGAAACTGCCGACGTGACACCTCTTCTGAAAGCTTCCAGCGAGCGAAACAGGCACCACTCAGCAGGAAACGACACTCTGAAAGCTTCCCAGCGAGGAACACAGACGTTGACGGATCGTGAAGATATTTCATCCAGATGACTCATCTTTTAGAAATAATGAAAGCATGCAGATGTAGTGTAGCTATATTTATGAGGTCATCATTAATACAAACCTAAGAGTAAATGTTTTTTCGAAGCATTATAATCAATGTGATACATTTTGCAGTCATATAGAGAGCGACAAAAACAAAGACAACAATTACCATGATAAAGATATAGGACTAAATCACATGGATGATGGAAATACCTCTAGCGACTTAAATTTAATTTATTTGCTTTTCTCATGTTTATTACTAGCATTTTCTGCAAAACTACCAAGGCACGATAGTTCACAATATATTGTGATAAACTAAATGTCACTTATGTCCTGTTTGGCTAAGCAATCCACATATGATTTTCAGGCATAATTAAGCCTCGAAACGTCAGAAAATATGCACATGTGATTATTTTAATAATGTCTGCCGTCATGTCAAAGCATATAATACGGTCAAGGACGACAGGATTTTTGTGACAAAAAATATAAAAGAACGTAGGCATGATCCTGAGTGCGTTATATTGGTCTCAATGATCCAGGAAAACACAAAACAACTCAGAACAAACTATTATAATTCTCATCTATATTCAGTAGCATTTGACATGCTGGAACAATCTCTATCTTTGGTTGACTAATTTGTGGTGCATCCACCTTGAATACATCCATCAGTGTCGTGCGGACTGCGGAACTGCAGCGACACAGCACCGTATCGGTAGCGATGCAGCACCGTATCGGTAGCGATGCAGCACCGTATCGGTAGCGATGCAGCACCGTATCGGTAGCGACGCAGCACCGTATCGGTAGCGACGCAGCGCCGTATCGGTAGCGATGCAGCACCGTATCGGTAGCGATGCAGCACCGTATCGGTAGCGATGCAGCACCGTGTCGGTAGCGATGCAGCACCGTGTCAGTAGCGACGCAGCACCGTCGCCAGAGACGTACCCAGCGCCGTCGCTAGAGACGTAGCCAGCGTCGCCAGCGACGCGACGCATCCGTCGGCGTCGGCGGGCGAGTCGGAAATGAACTGATGCCAGGATAAGCGGCGAGGTTGATAACTGCCGGAGCCAGTGTGGCACATCCTTATCTCAGCCGGCTCCACAGAACGCAGCCGGAAACCGAGGGCATGAACACGCCCAGAACAGGCGCAGGGAGAGGAGGGAGGAGAGAGGAGAGAGGAGGAGAGAGAGGATGGAGGAGGAAGAAGAGGAGTGAAGAGGAGAGAGAGGATAGGAAGGAGTAGGAGGATGGACGGAGGGAGGAGGGAGGAGGGGGTAGGGAGAGGGTGAGGTTAGGTAGGGGAGGGTTAGGATGGGAGGTAGAGAGGAGAGAGGAAGAGAGTAGAGAGGAAGAGGAGAGAGGAGAGAGAGAGAGGAGAGAGGAAGAGGAGAGTAAGGAGAAGAAGATGAGAGAGGAGAGAGGAGAGAGGAGAGAGGAAGAGAGAGAGGAGTAGAGGAGAGAGGAGTAGAGGAAAGGAGATTGAGGAGTTAGAGGAGAGAGGAGAGAGGAGTGAGAGGGAGAGGGAGATGGAAGGAGAGAGGAGTTTTTAGTTGACTAAGTTAGAGGAGAGAGTTGATCGTGAGAGGAGAGTTAGAAGGATGAGAGAGAGAAGTGAGAGAGGTAGAGGAGGTTAGTTGAGAGGATGAGAGAGTTAGAGGAAGAGATATAGTGAGAGAGGAATGAGAGTAGTTAGTTAGGAGAGATGGAGAGAAAGTGAAAGAAGGTAGAGAGGAGAGAGGAGAAGAGGAGAGATGGATGGAGAGGAGAGAGGAGTAAGAGAGATGAAGATTGGGATGAGAGGAAGAGTAGATGAGAGTGGAGAGGGAGAGAGAGAGGTAGAGAGGAGAAGAAGGAAGAGGATAGAGGAGAGGAGAGAGAGTAGAGAGAGTGTTTAGTAGGAAGTGTATGATTAGGAGAGGTAGTAAGGACGAAGAGGTGTATGTTAAAATGAGGTATAGAATCGTAGGAGAGGCATGGTGATGGAGAGAGTGAAAGAGTGTAGGAAGATGATGTTAAGTAGAGTGAGAGGAGAGATGTGATTTGAGTATTTGGAGAGGCAGAGAGTTTAAATGGAGAGTGTGGATTGTTAGTAGTTTGAGTAGAGGATGTTGAGTGAATGGAGGTTTGAGAGAGGTATGAGAAGGAGATTTTAGATTAGTGAGAGGATTGTATGTATCAGGTAGAGGTTAATTGGGTGTTGAGGTTAGATTAGTAGGTGGTTGGAGTTGGGTTGGGTGTGGTAGGTTGTAAATGAATGGTTTTGTATTATAGGAGGCATGAGGTAGTGAGAGTGTATGAGATAGTTGTGGGTGATTTTATGATGGTGGAATGAGGTAGAGGGAAATTTTGTATGGGGTTATGGGATTTGGGGAGAATTAGGTTTAGTAGAGTGAGTATTAGTTGTTGTTATTGGTGTGTTATAAGTGGAGTTGGTTAGAGGTGTTATGAGTATAGATGAGTTGTAGGAAGGAGTGGGTTTATGTGTGTGTTAATGTTTGTTGGTAGAGAGAGTTGTTTTATTTGAATATCATGAATGGTTGTTTATGTGGAGTTAAGAGGAGTATGAGTGGAGGAGATGTCATAGTAGGAAGTGATGAGTGTGGGTGGTTAATGAGTTAGATTATAGTATAGGAAGTAGGAGTAGTAGTTGTGAGGAATAAGGAGAGTAAGGATATTTTGTGTTGATAGGGAGATGAAGCTGGACGTGTAGAGTAGAGAGAGAGGGTTAGAGATAATAAGTAGTGTTGAGAGGAGTAGGAGGAGATGAGAGGAATATATTTGTATTAAGGAATGAGGTGTTGTATGAAGTAGAACGGGAGGAGGTAGGACGCGACGCATCCGTCGGCGTCGGCGGGCGAGTCGGAAATGAACTGATGCCAGGATAAGCGGCGAGGTTGATAACTGCCGGAGCCAGTGTGGCACATCCTTATCTCAGCCGGCTCCACAGAACGCAGCCGGAAACCGAGGGCATGAACACGCCCAGAACAGGCGCAGGGAGAGGAGGGAGGAGAGAGGAGAGAGGAGGAGAGAGGAGAGAGGAGAGCAGCGTAGAGAAGGAGAGCAGGGAGAGAAGGAAGAGAAGGAGCAGAGGAGAGAGAGAGAGAGGAGAGAGGAGAGAGGAGAGAGGAGAGAGGAGAGAGGAGAGAGGAAGAGAGTGGAGAGGAGTAGAGGAAGTTAAGGAGAGAAGGAGAGATGGAGGGAGAGAGGAGAAAGAGGAGAAAGAAGGAGATGAGGAGAAGGAAGAGAGGAGAGAGCGAGAGAGTGGTAGGAAAGGAGAGGTGGCGTGCGGTGGCGTGCGGGTGTCGGTGCGGTGGGTGCGGTCGCGGCTGGTGCGCGGTGCGGTGCGGTGGCGGTGCGGCTGCGGGTGCGGTGGCGGTTCGGTGCGGGTGCGGTGGGCGCGGGTGGCGAGTGGCGGTAGCGTGGGTGCGGTGTGTACCGGGTGTCGCCGGTGGACGGTTGAGGGGTGCGGTGCGGTGGGTGGCGGGTGCGGTGCGGTGCGGTGCGTGTGCGGGTGCGGTGCGGTGGGTTGGCGAGTGCGCGTGCGGATTGCGGTGCGTGCGGTGCGGTGGCGGTGTCGGTGCGCGGCTGCGTGCGGTGCGGTGCGGTGGTGCGGTGCGGTGAGTGCGGTGCGGTGCGGTGCGGCTGCGGTGCGGTGGGTGGGGCGGTGCGGTGCGGTGCGGTCGGTGCGGCTTCGGTGCGGTGCGGTGCGTGGCGGGGGTGCGGTGCAGATAGAACGGATAGAGAGATAGCGAGATAGGCGAGATAAAGCAGAGATTGACGTGCGGGTGCGGTGAGAGATAGATAGATAAGGTGGGATGAGATAGAAGAGATAGAGGTCGCGGTGGCGGTGCGGTGCGGTGCGTGTGCGGTGCGGTGCGGTGCGGTCGGTGCGTGCGGTGGCGGTGCGGGTAAGCGGTGCGGGTAAGAACGGTGCAGGTGCGGTGCGGTGCGGTGCGGTGCGGTGGCGGTGCGGTGGGTGCGGTGCGCCGTGCGAAGTTGCGGTGCGGTTGCGGTGCGGTAAGAGAGAGGTGGGTGCGGTGCGGTGGGGTGCGGTGGCGGTGCGGTTGGGTGGTACCGAGAAATAGAGATAGCGGTGGGCGGTGCGGTGCCGGTGCGTGTGCGGTGCGGTGCGGTGAGAGATGCGGTGCGGGTAAGTCGGTGGTGGGGATGCGGGTGCGGTGCGGTGCGGTGCGAGAATAGACGTAGGAGATAGAGAGATGAGGTAGGGTCGGGGAGCGGTGCGGGGTGAGTGCTGAAGATAGAGAGTGCGGTGGGTGGCGGATAGAGGGTTCGGTGGCGTGGGATGCGGTTGCGTAGAGTGGGTGCGGGTGCGGTGCGGTGCGGTGGCGGTGCGGTTGCGGTAGGGTGGGTGCGACGTGGGTGGGTGCGGTAATAAGAGGCGTGCGGTGCGTGCGGAGGTGCGAGTGCGGTGGCGGTGCGTGCAAGGTGCGGTGGAGCGAAGATAGACGGTGCGGTGCGGTGCCGGTAGAGGTTAGAGAGATAAGGTTGGCGGTGCCGGGGAGAGTTATGCGGTCGGTGCGGGTGGGTTGGCGGTGGCGGGTGCGGCGTACAGGCGCACGTGCGGTGGCGGGTGGGTGCGGTTGCGGTGCGGGGTGGCGGTGCCGGGTGGGTGGGTGGTGCGGTGCGTGGGTGGAGCGGTGGCGGAGTGGCGGTGGGTGGCGGTGCGGTGGCGGTGGGTGCGAGATAGACGGTGACGGTGCGGTGGCGGGTGCGGATAGAGAGATGAGAGTGCGGTGGTTGTTGCGGGTGGGCGGTGCGAGTGAGCGGTGCGGGTAGCGGTCGCGGTGGCGGTGGGAAGGTGCGGTGCGGGTGCAGAGATAGATTGCGGTGCCGGTGCGGTGCGGTGCGGTCGGAGATAGAGTGCGGTTTGGGTGCGGTGAGGTGGCGGTGGCGGTGCGGTGGGTGCGGTGGCGGGTGCGACGTGCGAGTGCGGTGCGGTGCGGTGCGTGTGCGTGCGGGTGCGGTGGCGGATGGCGGTGCGGTGCGGTGGGCTGGACGGTTACCGGCGGAGATGAGAGTGACGGTGCGGTGCGGTCGCGGTGCGGGTGCGGTGCGGTGGAAGGTGCGCGGGTGCGGATGCGGTGCGAGATAAGACGGATGCGGTGAGATAGAAGAGATGCGGTGCGAGTGCGTTTGCGGTGCGGGTGCAGAGATAGAGAGAGTAGAGAGAATGCGGTGCGGGCGGTACAAACGGGTGCGGTGGAAAGTGCAGAGTGGGGGTGCTGGTGCAAGGTGGCGGTCGTGCGGTGCGGTGGCGGGTGGCGGTGCGGCTGCAGGTAGCGGTGGCGGTGCGGTGCGGGTGCGGTGCGGTGCGGTGCGGTGCGGTGCGGTGCGGTGCGGTGCGGTGCGGTGCGGTGCGGTGCGGTTGCGGTCAGGGTAGGCGGTGGCGGATGCGGCGGTAGCGTGGCGGTGCGGCTTGCGGGTGGTTGCGAGTGGAAGGTGCGAGCTAGGCGGTCGGCGGGTGGCGGTTGCGCGAGTGGGTGCGTGGGCGCGTGGCGCGAGTGTGCGGTTGCGGTGGCGGCTTGCGTGCTGCGGGTGCGGGTGAGGCGGGCTGCTGGTGGCGGTGGTGCGGGTGCGGTGGGTGGGGTGGGTGCGGTGCTGGTGGGGTGCGGTTGCGAGGTAGATGGCGGTGGGGTGCGGTGGGTGCGGTGAGTCGTGCGTAGCGGTGGGCGCGTGTCGGTGCGGGTCGGTGGCGGTGGCGGTGGGGTTGCAGGTGCTGGTGGCGGTGGGCGGTGTGGAGGGAGGAGGGTGCAGGGGTAGAGTGAGAGGAGAGTGAGTTAGAAGGTAGATGTAGAGGGAGAGGTAGATAGGAGGACGAGTATGGACGGAAGGAATAAGGAGGAGGAAGAGGAGGTAGATATGAGTCGATTTAAGGCAGGGGGAAATTGAGATGGAAGGAGAGGAAGTGAGGAGGAGAGGGGAGGGATGCACGGAGTAGAGCTTATATGAGCGCTCATTATGGCACGCTCATGTTGGTAAGAGGCATTATCAATAAATGGCAGAGTAGTGAAAAGCATGGTGGGGAACCTAGTTGGCGGGAAGCAGATAAATAAAACAAATTATGTGCGATTGGTTGGAATAAGAGTCAAAACGGAGAATCGGGGTTAGAGCATACAGACAGTCCGGCCTCGCGTTTAAACCTGCAGCAGCCCCTCAGCCTAGCTCTAGCCTCCAGCCTCAGCTCAGCTTTTCAGCCTCAGCCCTCAGCCTCGCCTCAGCCTTTCAGCCCTCGCCTCAGACTCAAAGCCTCGAAGTCAAGCCTCAAGCTCAGCTCAGCCCCTCAGCCTAGCCTCAGCCTTCAGCCCTCAGCCTCAGGCTCACCTAAGCCTTTCAGCCTTCAAGCCTCAGCCTCGAGCCTCAGGCCTAGCCTCAGCCTCAGCCTAGGCCCTACCTCAGCCTCATGCCTCAGTAGATCAGCTCAAGCCTGCAGCTCAAGCTCAAGGCCGTCAGTCAGCCTCAGTAGCCTCAGCCTCAGCCTCTGCTAGCCTCAGCCTCAGGCTCATCCTCAGCCTCAGGCCTAAGAGGCCTCAAGCCCTAAAGCCTCAGCCTCATGCGCTCAGCTCACCAGCTCATGCCTCATGAGCCTCAGCCTCAGTCTCAGCTCAGCTCAGCCTAGCCTCAGCGTCAGCCTCAGCCTTCAGCTCGAGCCTCAGCTCAGCCTCAGGGCGTCTAGCTCAGCTTCAGCTGCAGCCCTCACGCCTCAGGCGTTCAGGCCTCGAGGCGCTGCAGCCTCAGCCCTTCAGCTCACCTCGAGCGCTCTAGCTCAGCCCCTTAGCACTGCAGCTAAGCCTCAAGGCCTACAGCCTCAAGCGCTCAGCCTCACCGATCAAGCTAGCGCTAAGTGCTCAGACTGGAGTCAGTCCTCCAGCTCAGCTCAGGTCAGCATCAGCCTCAAGCCTTAGCTCAGCCTCCAGCCTCAGCCTAGCCTCAGAGCCTCAGCCCTCAGCCTATCAGCACTCAGCTCCAGATCTAGCCCAAGCTCAGCCCTCAGCCTCAGCCTCAGCCTCGCACTCGAGCCTCAGCCTCAGCCTCAGCCTCAGCCTCAAGCTCATGCTTTCAATGCCTCAGCTTCGACTCAGCGTCAGCTCAAGCTCAGCTCAGCCTCACCTCAGGTCTCAGCTCAAGCCTCAGCCTCAGCCTCAGAATCAGCCTCAGGCCTCAAGCTCAAGCCGTCAAGCCCTCAGCTCTCAGCCCTCCAAGCTTAATTCTCAGCTTCAAGCTAACAGCCTTACCGTCAGCCGTGCGGACGGCGTCGGTAACGTGCTTGCGCCGCTCAGGCCTGGTACGACAGCTGATGAAATCGTCGGCTCTGTTTGTGGGCGCGAGCATAAGCACGTGAACTGAGATGACCCGACGGCGATCGGAGATAACACGGAACGATCCAGTTCAGAGGATACTCGGCCCGCAGCGCCAATCGCCAGTGTTGATTGGTCGCCAATCCACAGAGGGGGAGGATATTCGAGCCGGGAGAGTGTTTCCGACTCTTTGACTTGCATTTTGTATGTTTTTGACTAGTCTATAAGACGGGAATTGGTACTTTCAGTACGGTGTGGTCGTTATTGTCGTTGTCTATTGTTCTACCGACAAAGTTTTGTGTTTACGTATATTTCGTCGTTTTGAGTCAGCCGTTTTAGTATGTCGTCCTAATGCTTCAGCGTTGCCGTTTGGGTTTCGTATTCTGAACTTTTTGCTTTCGTGCTCTTTTGTGCTCTATGATTCACTTCATTACCTGTATAGTACATAGGTACTCATGGTTATGGTCATTCAAGTAAATCATGGCACCTACCAATGGCAGATCCAGAGGCGGTCAAAGGGGCCATGCCCCAAAACACCTGATATCGGTTAAAAATTAACAAATTTTCTGATATAAGACAACCTAGGAATATATATTAACGGAAAGTTGGTCTTAAATAATTACCAATGCATAAGGTATCCAAATCAGATGCGTTTTTAGAATGATATGTTTTTTTTCTGGGGAGGGAAGTTGGTTAACTCCTTTCCCATTCTGGATAAGCCCTTGGCATTACCTTTACGCCTTCTAGTTTTGAGTCTTCTGTTTGCTGTTCTGATGAAAACCGAAGTGCCCGTTAGTGCCGTCGATGCGAATGCTAATCATCGATATGATTAATCTGGCACGGTATCGTACGGTATCTCACAGAAAGGAATAAATCGTGGAATATACGAGGGAAGAATAAAAATGCAGACATCCAGAAGGGTGAAGGCTAGATAAAAATAAGCGGTCATTGCGAATCTTTGTATTATAGAGGAAGAAATGTTAGGGACCAATCGTGTAGCATTCCCTCATGCAGTTGCTGGTATTTTCAACGCTTCAGTATTCACAGTCACTTAAGAAAAGCATCTTTTGTTCTGGAGACTTCTGTTCTGGAGGAGAACAAAAATACTCTGTTCTGGAGACAACATTATTTGGAATTCATCGTGGGTCGGATTTTCATCTCGACTGTCTTCAGAGAATAATGCGCGCCTCTCCAATCATCCCAGTTGACCCCATACACATCCTTCCCAGTTGCGCCAGAGAAGTACTGGCCGTTCAGGTTAGAGTCGTGACAATCGGCATACCACCATGCACCCTTACTCGCCTGGGCGCAGTGTTGAGACCAAGTGGCTTGGTCTTTATCCTTGGTCGAGAACGGCTTCCCGAAGTGACGACTGAGACTATCGCCGGCATCTCCCGTGTAGTTGGTCCCGCACAGTCGGAAGCCGTCAGCTTCGGACGAGATCCGGAAGCCCTGGTAGATCGCGTGTCTCTTTCCTCCCTCGAAGTCCTCGAGGTCGATCCTGAGCTCGTAGCGGCGGTCCCTGGCTGACGTCACTGTCCAGAGGTGCTGCGGCCCCCACCAGAACTCGGTGTCTAGCTCGCCGAAGCCCTCCTTGTACGCCTGCCAGCCAAGGTGAAATTCTGTACTGCGCTTTTGACGTCAGCCGCTGGAAGACAGTCCAGTTGCCGCCGTCCTTGTCCAGGTCGCAGAAGGCCGCCACCCGTGCCGCTCCGTCCAAACCCGGCTGCAGCAGGTGGACGCCGCTGGTGGCCCCGGCCGATATGTCACTGCAGTCACGGGGCAGCGGAGCGGCAGCATCACAGTCTCTCCTGGTGGACAGGCCATCCAGCCGGGAGCTGACAGAGTCCAGCCGGACGCCCAGGGAGTCCAGTCGCGAGTCCTGGCTGGCCAGTTTAGCGGTGACGCCGTCCAGCTGCTGCTTCTGGACGTCCAGTCTGCTGTCGATGGTGTCCAGCTGCTGCTTCTGGACGTCCAGTCTGCTGACGATGGTGTCCAGCCGGCTGATCAGCGGCTGAGTGCTGCTCTGCACGGCCCTGCCTGATCTCGGTCAGCAGCTGGTCCAGAAGTCGTCTGCTGCTGATGGGCGGTACACAGAGCTGCCAGCCAGAGCACGGCCAGGAGGCCGACTGACCCGCCACACCGCAGCGCAGACATGTCGGTCCCGGCTGTCGGCTACGGTGATAGGACAAAACTCTACCGACCGGCTGACCTGTGTCCTCTTCTGACTGCTGTCCACCGTCCACTGTCACCTGACTGCTGTCCACCGTCCACAGCGAGTCCTGTGTGTAGGGTAAAACGCGGTAAGACAGGGCCTCGGCTAAGGAATTTCCACTGGGGGGCCAGTCACTGGCGGATTCAGTCTCTCAATATGGGGAGGCTAATTTCGCTGTAGGCCTCCCGGTTCTTGATCCTAGGGGAGGGGGTAGGTTCGAGTCGTAAACAAAATAATTTTATCTAGTGTAAATTTACAAATGTATAACTTACCTAAACCCAAAATATGATTTCTCGCCGTGTTTACTGCACTCAAATGCCTTCAAGAAAAACGCCGGATACGTTATCATCAGAAATGGGACTCATGACGGCTACTTCGTGCCATTTCCTCCTAATGACCTGTAATTTGTGTACTATTAACTGCTAAAACTTGCTTTATTTTAGATTAAATGCAGGGGATTTCTTACTCGGTTATTAGATTTCCGAATTATTGCGCGTTTTTACTTTTATTACAGGAATTATTACGTGTTTTGTTTGTTTGTGTGATGTTTTGTTTTTTGGGGAGATAATTTATATAGCCGCTCCTGTCGAGCGTGGAATGTGTGTGTGTGTGTGGGGGGGATTTTGGCCTTTGCCGCCCTGGATCCGCCAGTGTTTCGCCACGTTGCAAAAGCTACGTTAATTGTGAATCGCTCCAGATCAAAATAGCGTCAGACGTGCCACATTTGCTACTCCCTACTGCTACCGAATTGCTACCAAATAGAGGAAACACGAACGAGCAAAAAAGGAAACATGAACAAGGCAAAAAATAACATATTTTCGTCAAAACGTTATTTTTCGCAGTCAGTACCCATTGTTCATCACCAGTTTCATCGCATGCTTCTTCTTTTTTTTTGGGGGGGGGGGGCTTTATTGTATTGCCACCCCTATCCGACCTTGAACGGGGGGCTGTCGCCCCCTGGATCCACCGGTGGGGCTAATTCGAAAATTCTGCTAAGGCAGAAGGTGACACCTATATACCTGTTGCTGCTGCATACTTACATTTGTGACGTGAACACAAATGTACTTCAACCGTATTAGTGGCAGGGGGGTTTGTCCACCCCTCATGTTTGTTTACTATAGCTTCGGAGCGGCTTGGATTAGCTTCATGAAATTTTAGGACTTTTCCTAAAATTGATTTTCACATGTGAAGTCAAAATTTTGAGTTCCTCAACTAAGCAGAGGCGGTTCCAGGGCCAAGTTTTGGGGGATTTTTCGGCGACATTTGACAATAATACGGAGATGTGATCTTCTCGGCTTTTTCCTAACTGCCTCACGTATGAAGGAGTTATATAGGTTTACGATGATTTAAACATGTCAAATTAGTTAGTGTTAGTTATATATAATACATTTTGTACGGCAGAGTCGGTTTCAGGGACTTGAAAAGGGAAGGTTTCCAAGAAGTTTCAAACGCTTGGCTGGCAGTCAATAAAGCTATGAAACGGGCATTTATAGCTATCAAAATATTTAAGATAGTTTTGCCTTGTATTATTTGCATAAAGTTTTACATATAGAGTTTCAGGGGCGTGCTCAAGCACAGAAAAAGAGGGTGACTAGGATGGTGATGACGATATGCAAGCGATTACGGCGCAATAGACAAATAGTTTGGAATTATATATGCACATATGAGACGAGTCACGAGAGTGATTTCTTTTTGCGGAGGCGTGCCCAGGAAACGAAAAAAGGGGCGTAGTTATTGCAAGTAAAACTGAGAATTCATGAGCCTTCATGACATAGCTACTGCCAGTTTTATGATAAACAACTGTACCACGTACTGCTGTGTCCCAGCGTGTCACACGGGCTTCAACGGCTTGGCGCACTAGAGCTGCCCTTCTTCCGTCTCTCACTGACACGCAGAACCTTTTCATACCGCGACTGCCGCGTCTTGGAACTGAGTTGTCGCCGGCTATCTCCACTCTCAAAACTCGTGCTGAGCTGACACGCAAGCTGTGTCTGCGATATCAGTGCTTCGTCAATTGATTGTCAAGGTTTTTCTTTTTCGATGATTACGCTTTTTGTAGTCCGCTGTTTTTTGTATGTTTTTAGGTGCATTTTGCCTGGCGTGTTGTGTACTGTTCGTCATCTGTTTTTTATATGAACGCTGACATTAAGCCACCACGTGGAATGTTCAGTCGTCATAAACGTGAACTGAACTGAACTGAACTGTACCCAGAGGATGCTCTATAAATTAATATGCGATGATAGGCGAGTTCCCCAGTTTTATATTTTGAAATGCAACTTCCTTTCATACTGGTAAAATAGCCATACATTGCTCCGATTCAAGACAGAAGGACGTGCATTATTCATTTTATCAAAAGTTTATGCGTACTCTGCACCTTCAAACGAAAGAATCGAACGGCTCAGCCAATCAGATTCGAGAGTAGTCGCGTAAGATTACTGTATAGCCTCCCGAAGGTCGGCACATTCTTGACATTCCCTCGTTTATGGCCCACATTCCTTCGACAAAAAGTCAAATATATTTCGCTGGAGAGCCTTTTCAGTCCAGGAAAACTTGCAGTTAGAGATTTTTCAACAACGGGCTAACATAACTGCTATTTTCAGTCCAAAACTCATGTTGAAAGTGACTATTTCCTTTAAGCATATTAGCCGAGGCCCTGCAGTGGAAAAATAAGCCCTTAAAATAACGCTGCAAGACCTGTTTAGTTAAAGTACCAGTAAGACGCCTTAAATGGCGAAGGACGAGCGAGTCCGAATAAATCCGCGTCAATTTATCATCGCCGTCCAACGGAGTTCGTCTTTGTGCAAAGCATGCCATTTGAATTATTTTCGCTATGTGTTGTTTTGCGTCGCAAATAGATCCGACTAATCGATACTTTGAACTAAATTAGGTTTTGAAGCCGTTATTTTTAAATTGCAATTATAAGCTTCATGTTTGTAAGCAATAAGAATTCATTTTGGGTGGGTATTAGATGGATTTGATTGCGCTTTACAGCTGCATCAATTTTTATCGTCCTAGCACCCCTTTGGTTTTGAAGCTACGGCGGTGTAATGAAGGAAATGTTATAGAATTGTCAATAAAATATACAGACATGATTTTAACAGCAAATAATGCATTAAAACTCAATTTTTGCATGCATTTTAGAAGACGTACATTGGTCCTACAGATTGGTGTTTGTTTCATCGCTTCACGTCCATAGGTGCTGAGGCCTGATTTGAATGTGAATGTATAAAGCTATTAATTTGCGTTTGTATAGCCTGTAACTTTTGCACGTACCACGCGCCGCTGATCGACACATAGTAAATACGCCGGGGGATCGTTTCTCTACGCATCCTGTGTTTAACCCCGTGTTTTGCGACTTTTGGTTGCCGAGTATAGGTCCGGTATTGCAACGATGTTTTTGCAGGTAATTTTCGTGGACGGAACAGGGGTGCACGTGCACACGTGCAGTGTGACCCAGAGTTTTACCTGTGCAATATTGCCAGTGGTGTGGTCTCCAGCCTGACACCAAATTTTAGCTTTTTATAGGTCCAGCGCGTTTTCAGCTATATGCAGGATAATACTTTCTAACACCCCTGACGGCGCACGTGTCACGCGCCGTGCTGAACCCCTCAAAATGAGAAAAAATGTAAATAATCAAGAATGTCATGCATGGGGCTATCATATGGCGAAGACCGCTTGTCTCGGATGGCGGCGTTCAAAGATATAAGCTTCTGACCAGCGTCGCGGTCCTGGCCGGGCCCGGCGGGTCGGCCGCTTTATATCTGAGAAAAATCGATAGTCAATGAGGACTCCGCTCCGCGCTTCGCGCTCCTCGTAATAAAATGCAACAATAAACGATTTTGTTCGGATCAATTTTCGGCAGCAAAACAACACATAGTGAATACAATTGAAATGCATGCTTCGCAAAAAACGAGCCTCCGTTGGGAGGGTGCGAAAATGGCGCATATGTAAACTCCGAACTCTTTATTATAAAGTATAAACCCTACCCGAAATTGGTGATATATCTTGGCAACGATAAGTCGCACGGACATTATATAAACACAGATGCGTAGAGAAATGATCGGCTCGGCGTACCCATACCCACACCCACACCATCAACCACCCCATCACCCCACACGATTACCCATACCGGCACCCACACCATCACCATACCCAGACCCACAATAACATAAATAAAACTGCGCATTACGCAAACGTCCCTCTAGGAACGATTAAGCTGAAATTCGATGCATGGTTTGAGACCACAACACTGGCAATGTCACGCAAGTCAAACCTTGGGTCACACTGCACGTGTGCAGGTGCATGCCCATATTCCGTAACTAATGTCCTTGCTATCGGGTTTATTCGGGCTCGCTCATCCTTCGCTCGCCGTTTAAGGTGTCTTATAAGCATGCAACTTCTGATTACAGCATCGATTTTTACCACCGATAGTAGTCACGGAGCTACAAGCAAGCAGTCAGGAAGTTCAGCATGGAGATGCAAGCATGCTGAACCTGGCTCAATAATCAACATACTATCCCGACGGTGATTGCTCAGCTTGCTCCGACATTGCCAGCGCACTTTTCTTCTCGCGCAGCGTCATTCACACCACGGACTGCGAGAAGTCAACCTGCTCGTCTTATGCCTAAGGACCCACCCTACTACATACTGGGGTGGTGGGATAGAAAACGATCGTCCTCTGTCAAGCAAACAATGCAATGCAATATCCCGGATATACGACTTTTTAGCCACAGACAATATGTAACGTTCCTCTTCACAGCTTCGGAATAAACGACACGTACCGAAACGCCACCGACAGTACAAAGGTTAGGTACCAAGACATTTACACGGATGGTAGGTACAGTCGGTCTATTATGTATCTTCCCTTTTTTAGCTTCCAAAACTCATCTAATTTCGCTTCTGTGTACATGAAGGACTGATTTAAAGGAACATGTGGTACCTACCTAGGTAGGTACCACATGTTTCCTTGTATTAGTCCTTCATGTACACAGAAGTGAAATTAGATGAGTTTTAGAAACTGAAAAGGGGAAGATACATAATAGACCGGCTGTACATAAATACCACCGCTCTGCTTGCGCCGTCATATTACCCCAAAATGAGGGTGGCTCAATCTACCCCTATGCTCAACTTACCCTGTTCTCCCCTACAGACTGCAGACGGGACCACCGACTCAGAGTGGACGACACTGGATACTGCTGCCCAGTGACTGGCGCCTGCAGTTTATGTAGGGGGACGGATGACGACTCACTGCCAATGTATAGTTTATACAACTGACGTGATACGTGCAGCGCCGATGGTAAAACCGGTAAACATCTGATGTAATGGAATGGCCAGTGGAATTATCCTCTCTTTGCCAGATTCACAGAGGCCCTCACAGGGGCACAGAGGTACTTCTTTTGCCTTTCATCTATCTTGAGATATGTAGTTTTGGCACACATTCTTGGCAATTTTATTCTCTTATTTTTTGTCTGTCGACATCCACAGGGGCGTCGAGACCACTAGGGACACTAAGGGACATTGTCCCTAGTAATTTTCAAACCCTCGAAAACTACTAAGGACTGTCCCTAGTAATATTGGGTAGCGCCACCACCTGGGGACACTAAAGAAACAGTGTCCCCAGGCCCTAAGCAGACTTGTGCTTGATTCCGCTTCAGCGGAATCGATTCCGATTCCATGCCAAGCCAGTTGGGTCCGATTCCGGTTCCAATACATATTTTACTTGTAACATATAACAGTATGCGATTTCTAGGTTTCAGGTCAACGTGTGACCTTCCAGTTCAAGTGAATGACCTAAGATCGGCCACATACAAAAATAGCGATTTTGCAATGTCCGTCGTCAGTACCAA
>VOPJ01001461.1:0-37698 GCA_014673585.1 Semibalanus balanoides
TAGGTAGGGGCACCACTGTAACTGATGACCCCCCCCCCTTGGAGATTTTCTGGATCCGCCCCTGGCCTCACTGCAGCGAAAAAGACTGAAAAGATGCGACAAAAGCATAGCTATATTTCCGCAAAAGACGTGATCTTTTACAGATCTGAGGTCGCGCTGGAGCAGCGTACAGCAGGTCCTAAGCGCTGGATCAAACACACTTGAACTACAAACAGTTATGAACATAAAACAACATGGCATGTCTGACAACACCGTATGTACGACACTCGGAGCACCACTCTGACCAAGCCATGGCGGCGACCTCACATCAGATGCTCGAAGTGTCGGCCGCCCAACTCCAGACAAATCTGCATCCTGCGTCGGATGTTCACCATGACCTTGCGGCACATGCCGGCTGTGATGGTGGCCAGGATCTCCCGGATGCTCTCCTTCAGGTCATCCAGAGTGCGTGGTTGGACCTGGTACACTCTTCCCTTGATGAACCCTCAAAGGAAAAACAAATCAAGGGGCTCAGGTAGGGTAACCTGGCCGGCCACGAAAATTTTGTCTTCTGCGAGATGAGCCTGTCAGCAAACTTGGCCTTAAAGGGACACTGCCTCTTCCGGATGATATTGCAAAAACAGGCTTAAACAAGGCCTAAGGACCACATATGATTTTTAATTGCCAATAAACTATTATCCAAAAAGCGCAAATAACAAAAAAACATCATTAATTTCATTACTTATAAGAATCTAAAAACTGTTACATTATACACACCACTACGTAATGGGAAGCGTTTGCCTCAAAGTTAACTGTAAATCACAGAGAAGGATATCAACTGACCAACCGTCAGCTGACGCTATTGGCAATTGGATGAGACGCCGGATGCGTTATACCATTTGTGGTTCCTGTTAACTGAATCTAGCGCATCTGCCGCATTTGAGTCGTTTTGCCAATGGAAACAGTGAACAGAACTCTTTTTCCAATTTGTATTTCTCCGGAATCGGAGGACCAATCATAAGAAAAACTCCGGTCGGGAAAAACTTCATTAATGCTGGGAAATCAAAATCCCTTCGTAAAAGTTAAAAAAAAAATGCTGTGCAAGTCGGAACTTTCCTTCCTTCACCGTAACAAAATCTTTTCAAATCAGGCATAATAAAACATGAAATGTTTTCTGACATTACAAGTTTGGGTAGAATGCTTAAGCAAAAAAATCCACTAATTTCCATTGTTGCACAAGGCTGCAATTAATGTATTTTGGTACGTACTGGTGGCGAACTCGTCAACCTCATTGGCTGGAAGAAAACTGAACTTTGAACGGCGATATTGGGCGACTGGCGCGCGAATTTTAAAAAAAACGGACTTCATGGCGCTTATCAAATTCAGCTGTTCTTTTACATATCAAATTTTACTTTGAGTGGACAGTGTCCCTTTAAGTGCGTCCAGGCTGAAATGAGCGGCGTGTGCAGTGGCACCGTTTTGTTGCATCCACATTTAGTTCCGTTCCGAATCTTCGGGAAGAAGAACTCCTGGAGCATTGCGACGTAGCGGGGTTCACCAAGCGAAAAGTGTACCAGATCCAACCACGCACTCTGAATGACCTGCAGGAGAGCATCAGGGAGATCCTGGTCACCATCAGTATCACAGCTGACATGTGCCGCAAGGACCCAAGGTCATGGCCAACATGCGACGCAGGATGCAGATTTGTTTGGAGTCGGGCGGACGACACTACGATCATCTGATGTGAGGTCCGCCATGGCTTGGTCAGAGTGGTGCACTCCCGAGTGTCGTATCTTCGTTGCTGTCAGACATGCCATGTTGTTTCATGTGCATTACTGTTTGATGGTCAAGCGTGTTTGATCCAGCGCTTAGGACCAGCTGTTTGCTGCTCCAGCGCGACCTCAGATCTGTGAAAGATCACGTCCTTTGCGGAAATATAGCTATGTTTTGTCGCATTTTTTCAGTCCTTTTCGCTGCAGTGAGGCTAAGTGAATAGAACGTCGATGGGTTGATTCTCTCAATTGCGATGAAGAATTCCATCAGCTTTCCAATGCTTCTAATTTTGAAGATCTGCCACCAGAACTACCGGAGTTATCGCGATATTTTTGAGTGGATACATTTTTATGAAACACCCTGTATCTGCAAATTTGTGAGATAAAGGGGGAGGAGGACGTGTCTCCAGACATGCTGTCCAGTGTCCAGTGTAGTTTCCCGCAGTAGCGTGGACCGTGGTGGCTTGGGGTGACCCATTTGTGCCCAGTAACATTGTCCATATCGGCATAGGTACAACATTGACATCAAACATTCCATATTGAAAATACTGACAAATCCTTTGCAACATACATCTGAATAATATAAGTTTGTAAAATGCCGGTGATCTGTGCGGTAATAATGTTCACAGCGACCTTGAATATCAAGTTTATGCTAATAAAAGCTAAGTGAAGTGATAACTGATTCTGCCCAGTGGCGCCAAAGGGTTCATTTACCGATGAGTACGCCGCAGTCCAGTGCTGACGACATACTGTCGCCTATTACGGGCGGCAATAATGAAACACCTGTCGTTCCAAGAAACACGTTTATGCTGGGTCGCATTGACGATAGCCCTGGCAGCGCACACACACATACAGCACCGTTGCAGACTGCAGTCATCACTATAATCTGAAGACCATCGCATTCGCCATTCTGCAGGTCCCGGGGCACGCCGCATGTTACTCTGAGCTGCAGACAACCATCACAGCATTAAAACCAAAGACAGCTGCGAAATTATGCGTTTCAAATCAGAGTTCGTCTCTTGATCACAAAAAGAATTAAAACCTGCTAATTCAAAAAAAGAAAAATCCCAGCTAACACAACCCAGCGTTCCATGTATACGTTCGAGCCACTCGGCTATGCACTGCAGCATCTTTATAGTACTGTCCGAACTACGTCACCACTTTTCACCGTATTCCATCGTCGCCGTCCTGATCATCTCCATATCATAGCGTATTGTGTTCAAATGTGCAACCTCATCGGTACATGAAAGGAAACCATATTTTACGGTGACCTTCAATGCAATGTCAGGATTGAGCCATTTGAGGGTGAAACCTCCTGATGGTATTCAAAGTGGATTTCCTTCCCAGCAAATGGCTACCAATCTCGCCCATATGTTGACTGTTGTAGACGGTTGTGGCCCAAGACGAAGCACCACTACCCCTCGACACTGCGTCTCCTCCCGAAGATTAACGCCCCTTCCGGTGAAATGAACGCGAGAAGTTGCCGCGACGCGTCGTCAACGATGTTTACCAGAGCGGCCTGATGTCCGCCGAGGGCCGGCCGAATTGAGGATAAAACATTATTGAACCGGGCGCAGACTCTGAACGTCCCGTGAATGTCGCGATATAAGCGCGGCTATCTCCAGCAGAGACATTACCAACGGCCAGCGCACTGTGACGACAAACTTGTTTGTCGCCTGTCACACTGCTCCAGCACAAACAGGAGCAGTATGCGAAGCAGAGAAGGAAAGCGAAGCAAACATACAAACTTAACAACTTTGCCTTATGCAACATGACAATTTATATACGAACGAAACATATTATGATATGCGTATGTTAGAATTAACTCGCCAGAAGGTTCTGCGCAATTATATTGTTATGATTAATGCGAGTTGATAATTTGGGTGAATTCACTTGTCTTAGAAGATTTAGCTACCCTCTATATTTTAAATATAAATAATCCTGGTTTGGCACAATAATCCAGCTCGCAGTGTAAAACATATTGAAAAAGGAGATAAGACAGTCTGGCAAAAAAGCGAGACAATTTAATACAAGTTCAACTTCCCGAAAAGTATAAATACATTGATGAACAATCAATTAAAGGGAATAGTTCACCTTTAACATAGGGTTTTGAGTTGAGATAGCCAAGTTGTGGCGCATGCTCGAAAAATGACTTGCTGACGCTTTCACATATTTCCAAGAAACCTTTCTTATATATTTATATTCAGTCACTTAAAAGTCGGGACCGGGTATAAAACCCGGTAACTCCAATCCTTGATTGGCTGATTTTGGCCTGAGATGACGTCATTGATTATGACGCACAGATGACGTAAGACCTTGCGGGAAAGTGTAAGTGCTGGACAAAACCATACTGTCTTCAGTACCTCATTATTTTTTTATTGCAAGAATGAACTTTGTCAGGGTAATGCCTATGCAATAGTGATTTTGATGTTAAATCTTCCATAAAAAATATAAACAACGTTCTTAGCATATGCGTAGCGTTCAGCGCTGGCCTGAACGCACTGAAACGTTCCAGGCTCTGCGTACAAATTGTTGATTCTGCCCCTCCCCACTCACCGAACACCCACTCGTGACAGTACGCGCCGTGCCGCGGTTTGATGGCCGCCCGCTGAGTGATAGAAGCCGACCGGCGAGGCCGGTACGCCAGTCGGACGTGTAGACCGTGGCCATGTAAACCTTGTGACACATAATCCAGACGGACGCCCCAAAGCACCGGACAGTGCAGTTGACGAAATGCGGGGACACTACGACTATTCATAGTCATATAATCCCAGTGAACGAATACTGCTACTAAAGCAAACTGTGATGGTTTTCAAAGCGTTGTATTTTCCGGCATCTTCAGCAAGTACTTGGGCAAGTACCACCATGTAATACGACACGATCCCTCACTAAATCGATGACGTTGCGTGCTTCTCAGCCAGCTGATTTCGCAATTACTTTTGAGGAAAAAAATATGAATTAATCACCAAAAATACATTGACATTTTAATTTGCTTTTTCCGCGTAATCATCACGGTTTCTTTACCTACTAGTAAGATGATACTTAATTTCTTGCTTCTCTTTCATCATCTGGAGCCTTTTTCTCGTTTTTTTTCAAGTTGAACTATTCCCTTTAACACAGAAGGGCGCGTGACAACTTCTTCACAAAATTGATGTTTACAAAATAGTAACTAGGTAACAGCACATAACTCAACATTACAAGTTACCATACTCTTTTATATCCTCGACAGCAACATTAACAATGTTGGTAACAGTAGCAGCAAAGGCAAAATATATAACATAATACAAGCAACAAAAGCAGATGACCTTTAGCATAGCCGGTAATTTGCATGACATTGAAATCACACACACGACAAAGCGCTCCTTTCACCTCGCCACTGCCAGGGCCGGAGCGGCACTGCGCCACATTCGCGCCGGCCGCGCCGCGTTCACCGTCCCACGCCGAGGCCGCAGTCGGTCAGCGTCTTGCGCCGTTTGCTGTCCATAACATGTTCGTGCTGTGCCGGCCACCCCGGCCCGCTAATGGCGTCAATGGGCCGTGGGAGCCGGCTCACCTGTCGGCCCTTTGTGGCCGCGCCGCCGCCGCCGACCAGGTGCGCCGCGACGGCCGCCGCCGCCGCGCGCGTTGCGTGCCGCCGACCATCACACGCGCGCCTGCGTCCGCGCCTAATCAAGGCCGACATCTCCTGGAAGGCGCGCCGCCGCCGCTCGCCGCGGCCGCGGTGCTTGGCTCGGTGGCGCGGACTGATGCTGCCACGCGTCATAATTGCCAGGCTCGCCGCACTGCTCGGCCGTGGCATAATCCAGCTGGCAGCGCGGTGACGCACGCCGTGCTCCCGGAACGGCCGCCGGGACACGCTTTTAGCGCGCCGAGTCAGTCGCAGCCGAGCTGATCACGCCTCCAGGCTGTGTACGTGTGTGTGTACGTGTTTGTGTACGTGTGTGTGTAGGTGTGTGTGTGTGTGTGTGTGTCGGGTGTGTGTGTGTGTGTGTTGTGTGTGTGTGTGTAGGTGTGTTTGGTGTGTGTGATGTGTGTGTGTGTGTGTGTGTGTGTGTGTGTGTGTGTGTGTGTGTGTGTGTGTGTGTGTGTGTGTGTGTGTTTGTGTCTCGGAAGTTGTGTGCACCGCAGCGGCGGCGGTTAGCCAGCACCGGCGGCCGTGGGCGTGGCTCAAAGGTTAATGAGTAAAATCAGTACAGACTCTTATCACCGTTGCAGACAGGGTGTGGCCGACAAAATTCTAAGGAATCACTTCTAACGACAGAACTTCCCAGTCAAAACTTAACACGCCGTCAAACTGCCAAATGGAAAAACTTCTTATGAACAAAAACTTCTTCGCGTCAAAAAACTTCCAAAAGGAATAACTTCTTCGCGACAAAAACTTCCTACGTCAAAACTTCCAGAGAGGCCAAAACTTCTTCGCGACAAAAACTTCCAATGAAATTACTATCCAATGCAAAAACTTCTAAGGCGACAAAAACTTCTAATGGCAAAACTTTCCAAACGACAAACTTCCAAACGTCAAACTTCCAAAGCAAAAAACTTTATTCGCGACAAACTTCCAATGTACACTTCTAATAGCAAAAAACTTCTAGCGTCAAAACTTCTAAATGACAAAACTTGGCCAAGCGTTCCAAAACTTCCAACCGTTCAAAACTTCTAATGAAAAAACTTCCAAGTGGTCAAACTTCTAAATGAAAAAACTTTCCAAGCGTCAAACTTTTAATGAAAAAACTTCCAAGCGTCAAACGTCTAATGAAAAACTTCCAAAACGTCAAACTTCTAATAAAATAACTTCCAATCCTAAAATTCTAAACGACAAAACTTTCTAATGGCAAAACTTCCAAGCGTCAAAAACCTTCCAATCGTCAAAACTTCCAACCATCAAAACTTCAATGCCAAAAAAAAATGCTACAAAACTTCTCAATGAAATAACTTACCAATCCAAAAAGGTTAGCAATGGCGCACTGCAGGGGATTTCCTCCCACTCAGGTTTTTCCAGTGTAGCGGAAAACGCGTCGCGCCAGCGCCGTCAATATTTGTAATCTGTTTGGGTATCAATTTACCAACAAATTGGGTATAAGATTGGACTTTATATCGTCACAGGTCAGCTCACAAGGTCGCATCAAGTGATCGTTCCCTCCAAAAATGTTTGTGGTCGTGCCAAAACCACAGTCTTTTTCCCGAAGATTTGAAACTTGCAAGGAGTTAGATAAGGGTAACAGTACCTACAATTCCGTTTGATCTCTGATTTTTTTAAGCCGTAATGACCGAAGTCAAGTTCAATTTCCTGTTCCTCCCCATTATGTATTACCCTTACTGATAGGTACTTGTTACCCTTATCTACTCCTGCAATTTCAAAATTCGGGAAAAAGACTGGTGGTTTTTGGGCAACAACCCAAACATTTTGGGAAATCATATAAATTGCTTCCTTTTTAGATAACTTTGCCATGGATCAGGCTTCTTTCCGAATCATGTTATTTTAGTTCATAATTGATCTAGCTATCCTAGTTTCTAGGATACTAGATCTAGCCTTAGGTATACTAGTTTTCCGAGATATTCGGGAGTTTCTGGAGCAAAGTCCTAAACACCGGAAAATTTGACCTTTGATGACCTCTGGTAACCTCAATTTTGCCTGACCTAAGAAAGACAGTTTATACTTTCGATAGAGCTTGTACTCGCGCTATCTAATGACATTTCCGTTTTGTCCGCTACGTGGCGTAGTTTTCGAAATTTCAGGGGAAATTACCTCTACAGTTCGTGTTCGGCGCTGGCCCCCTCATGCAGTGCGGCCGGGTTAGGTTAGGTTAGGTGTTGAGTTAGGTGTGGCCGGTTAGAAGTTTTTTGACCTTAGAAAGTTTGTAATTTTATACACAATATAGTATTAGAACAGACACTACTGTAAGTTTTTCATTAGAAGTTTGACATGTAAGTTTTTGTTTTGAGAAGTTTTGACGCTTAGAAGTATTTTAAAATTAGAAAGTTTTGACGTTTGGAAGTTTTTTCATTAGAAGTTTTGGCGCTTGGAAGTTTTTCATTAGAAGTTTTGACGTTTGAAAGTTTTTCATTAGAAGTTTTGACGCTTGGAAGTTTTTCATTAGAAGTTTTGACGTTTCAAAGTTTTTCATTAGAAGTTTTGACGCTTGGAAGTTTTTCATTAGAAGTTTTGACGCTTGGAAGTTTTTCTTTAGAAGTTTTGACGACTTGGAAGTTCTTTTCGTTAGAAGTTTTACTGTTGAAGTATTGTCGCTGGAAGTTTTTGGCTTTAAGAAGTTTTGTCGCGAAGAAGTTTTTGCATTGGAAGTTCTTTTTCTTTAGAAGTTTTGTCTTTCTGGATAGGTTTGTTCTATCTGAGAAAGTTTTGGCATTGTAAGTTTTGACGCTTAGAAGTTTTGACGTTTTTAGAAGTTTTTGCATTGGAAGTTTTGACGCTTGTAAGTTTTGGCATTGGAAGTTAATTCATTGGAAGTTTTGACGCTTGGAAGTTTTTGCATTATAAGTTTTGACTGTTAGAAGTTTTGACGCGTAGAAGTTATTCCTATGGAAGTTTTGGCTTGGAAGTTTTGACGTTGGAAGTTTTGCATTAGAAGTTTTGACGTGGAACCGACAGACAGACAGGGGCGTCTCTACCGGAGGTCCGGGGGCCCCGACCCCACACTTTTGAGCGCGGGCCTGCCCCTCAAAAAGTGAGTCTGTTCTGGTGTTTTAAAGGGAATATAGCATTTTGGGAAAAGTATGTAGAATGATGGAGAAGAATGCCCTGATTACGGTCCTGACATTCATTTTTGCGAAAAAGTCATGAATTTGTTGTAATTTGAAAAATAGTATATGTTTACATTGACGTCTAACAACTTGTCGTCACCAAAAGCGAGTTGTGACGTCAACAAATGGAGGCTTGACAGCTGCTGTGACGGCACCGCACGATGGGTGCAACGGTACGTTGAAACAGCGACTGGCTGTCTCGACCGCGCTCGCCTCAGCGCCGGGTAGGGACGTGGGGCACGCATACGTGACAGTGGAGTTAACTACTGATGACGTATCGATACGTCAAACGGGATTTTGTTGACGTTGACAATATGACCAAATATGACCACGTTTTTGCGTTCAAACTCAGACTAGGTCGTTTTTGGAGGAAAAATTTCAGGATTTAGATGTTTCTCAGTAGCACCCGAACAATCTGCTATACTCAGTTAAAAACTAATGTTAAAGATGTATATTCCCTTTAAGAGGATGCCGTGCCTCCTAAACAAATCACACAAAATAAGACAAAGGAAAAACTAAAAAAGCCACAAAAAATGCCCGCCAATATATGTAAGTGCACCCCTATGCCAGTGAGGGCCCAAGCCAGTCTCGTACCGAGCATACGATTATTCAGGGCATGACCTGGTCCTTTGGACCCGAGGCGCCCATGCAAAAGCTGACGCCCTTCCGATCCGTGACGGCGCCCCCGGCCAGTGAGGGCGCTCCTGTCAGGCCCAGCCCATGGCCCATGGGTCAGCCCATGACGAACTCTGCAGTGGACCCCCCTCCCCCACACACTATTTTAGAAGGTAGCGACCAGGGGCATAGCTTCTGCAAAAACAGATTGGGGGGCTGAGGCAGGCAAAATTCGCTCAAAGAGTACCATGATAATCCACAAAAAATACAGATTTCTCCCGGAATTTGACCCACTTCCTTGTCCAAGCTTGGGGTGGGGCTGAAGCCAAGGTTGGAGGGGGGGGGGAGCTGAAGCCCCCTGAACTGAGTAGGAAACTACGTCCCTGGTAGCGCCGCCTCTGCGTACGTAGATGATAAAAAAACCTAATGCATTAATTCCCAAAAACCTCTAAAATCTCTAGTTGTTGCTGAAATCCTCTAGGATCCTCGTTTTTTAATTAAAACTTATATATTTACCTCTATGTAGAAGCTGACGACAAAACCTTCAGACTCGAGGTAAAACCTCTAGATTGGCAGCCCTGGCTCTAATGATGTACTGCTCACCGTGTGTTTCCCTCATTGCCAAACAAATCACGAGCTCGATAAACCATCATACATTACCCATTAGCGTCTTCTTGTGTGAGTACACGCAGAGGAAGTTCAATTTCACCGACACGCCAAGATTGAAAAGGAAATTTGACATTATTTATTATTCAGATGGCATTATTAGAGATTCAGATTGCACTGTAAGAATGACATTACCATAAGGCTGCATGTTTTTGCGCATATTGTGCTTCTGATATTAAAAGGGCAAATATGCCTCTCCGGTTACACGGTGCATATGATCGGTATGATAAGGCAATACATCAAACAGCTTTTCCTAGAAATTTATACATTAGTACATATTCAGATGACAATTGACATGATAATAAGATATTCAGATGTCACAGAGGCATGCCACAATGAAGATGGCATTACATCGAGGTGTCATGTTTTGGTCCTGAACAACCATCACTAGATCAAACAACTCGAATAAAGCATCGGTTTATCGTAGGGCTTTGATCCCGTGTTCACCTTCAATTAATCTTCTTTACGAAAAATATGGGCATAATTACGGCTGGCAACCTTCCGGGACCGGTCTAGCAAAGTGAAATGGCCAAAGGACGAGATTCGGAAATAGAACAGACGGACAAATGTTCAGAATTGATCACCTGACATTGATCTATTCCGTAGCTTCACATCTAAATGCTGCACTCTTCATCCATTCCTGTGTTCATTATCAAGACCACTCTGATAACTGTACTTGGTCTGAAGCCTAGGGCAGTTTCTGCATTCTGTCGTAATAGGACGGGCCTATGGAGCTCTCTACACCACTTACATCGGTCATTTCAAAGCGGATCCCGTATCACATCTTTTGTCAGGGCCTCTGGCCACGATTTGCAATGATCATGGCCCGTGATGAGACTAGTTGAACCGCCAATATGGCCTTCAAGCACAGCTAAGGTTCCTCTATAAATACAGCACAAACATCGGCTGAACCAAGGGCTGAACTATTTATTGGAGGAAACAGACGCAGCTGAGTGCTTTCAAGTTTGCTCGGTCTTGCAGCTGTACGAAACAAATAATATTAAAACATGCTGATAAAAGTGCATCTGGAAACTTCAGAATAATGAAGGTCGTTAGTGTTTCAGTGAGATACAAACTTTGAACGGCATCAAATGTTCTACACCACGCTTCAGTGCCGACATCTGTGATGATGATGATTTGGGCTTAAGGGCGCCTCAACACAATGGTTATGTGGCGCCCATGCCGACATCTGTTAAGCGAGCAGGCTAGTGCGATATATCGCACCAGTCTATCCATCATATAGGATACACATGGAGCTGCACTTCTGTATTCAAAGGCGCAACCAAGGGGGGGCACACGGGCCCGTGCCCCTCCCTTACGAAATGTGGGGCCTCTGAAGCGGCCCGTGGGGCCCCGTCTGAGAGTACCCGTTAGGGCCCTCTAAGGCGGGCCCCATAGGGCCTCTCTGAGGTCGGCCCGAGGGGCCTCCCTGAGCGCTTCGGGCCCTCTTAGGTGGTCTCGTGGGGCCCCTCTGATGGCAGGCGCGTATAGACAGATTTCGCCGGGGCGGCGGTGCACTGAAAAGGATCCCCTTCCGCGAGCGTTTAAAGGGCCTCCTGAGCGTTGAAAGAGCCGAATTGGGCACTGGGCCACCCCGTGCTGACTAAGGCCAATTAAGAAAGTTCAGGGGCCCTTCTGACCCGCCCAGAGGACCCTTCTAGTTCTGGTCAAAAGGCCTCCTCTGACATACATAGGGCCTTTTTAACTTCCCAGGGGCCCTCTGGTCTGTCCAGGGGGCCCTTAAACCTGGTAAGAACTGCTCTGGCTGCTTTGTCACCCTACCGACATTCCCAGGGACCCATCTAACCTTCTCAGTGGCCCCTACGGGAGCCCCTCCGACCTGCCCAGGCGTCCCTCTATGCTGGTTACAGGCCCATTTGGCATGTTTATGACCCTTCTGAATCGCCAGGGACCCTTTTGGTATTGCCAGAGGCCCCTCTGACCTCAACAGGGGCCTTTTGAACGTACATGGGCCTTCTGGTCTTTCAGCAGATGGTCCTGTTTGGGCGGTGGCCCTAAAGGGCCCTCTAAAGTGTTCTAAACTTCTAAAGACATGCTTGGTGGTCTCCGACTTTTGATAGAGTGAGTCCATGCATATCCGCGTTCGCAGCTCGTCGGCCCTTTTTGGTTGCTGCGCTCACGCAAAAAGAGTCCCTGGCCTCCAGGGAAGCGGGGGGGGGGGCGGTCACTCCTTGGCTACGTTTCCTGCTCAGAGGCGGCTTGGTGGGCCCTTGAAGATGGCCCGTTTTTGACCACTGTTGTGTTGTATTTAAAACATAAAACAATGTAATGAAAGTCAAAAGGATTACATCAGCCGTTTTCAATGGATTATTGTGCGTGAAATTTTAAAACATTTAAACGTGTTTTAAAATATTTTAGTAGTAGCCGTTTCCATGATGGTTAATTGGCGAACAATGTTTAACCCTCGCCCTAGCGGTCAGTAGGGAGAGTTAAAAATTTTTTTTCGCAAATTAGTCATCGTGAAAGGCTAAAGACTAAAACATTTCTAAAATGTTAAAACATTTCGTGCAAAATAATTCATAGTGAAAATCAGCTTTTTTATATTCAATTACTGCAGGCCGAGACACACACGTGAGGGGCGCACAGGCCCCGTACTCCTTAGAATGCGGCCTAGGCCCCCTATGCGGCAGCTCGGTGGGCTCTGTCCGGGTTGTTCAGGGACGGCCACAGGCGGATCCAGGGGAGACACCAGGCCATGGCCCTCTCAATAGCCTCGAAGCGGGGAGCAACATGTCTTTGGACCCAAAACGTCAACCAATTAATCGTAAAAATTGCCTGTGCAGCAGTCAATCCAAACTATTTACATGATAAACTGAAAACTTTGCGCTGCTTCGCGGTGTAAATGAAATGAGGTTTTTGTTATTGCTTCTACAAATCTGGAAATGGGAAAATAAAATCATTTAGTTCTCTTTTTGCATGAGCCTTTAATTGGGCAGTTATTGCTTGTCAGGGCTACTTCTTCTTTCTTAAAACGTTTAGGTGGACAATGTTAGCTAGGCGGCCGAGCTCGAAAAAGGCGACGCGACGCAAAGACACAAACATCGGCATCGAAGCTGCTCCAGTGATGCACCAAGCGTTGCTGGACAATGAGCCAATTGATAGTGGGGACCAGGCCAGGACATCTCCCGAGCCATCTCCTCCCAAGACTCCACCAATACAGAACGAACCAATTCAATGGCGTAAAGTCCGACTGCTCTTGCTGGCTGATTCAAACCATTTAACAATGTGCCAGCACTGTTGGATCTAGGGGAGGGGCATTTCAGGGCCATGCCCCCAAGGCTAAAGTGACTGTTTTTCCTCCCCCTTCCCAACGATTAAGCCTCACAAGAAAAAGCGCTCGGTGATAATGTAAATAAAAGGCTTTTGCCTTGTTCCATGTATACAGTTTTGATTGGGAAACAAATAACAGGGTCATTATCATAAATAAGGTAAGAATGGCACTGGTCCAGGGAACAAAACAAACAAATTTGCACGTCGCTCCCTCGGCGCAATTTAAATAAATAATATACTGTTATGCAGGTTAATAAATCGACCGTTTTCAAGCGCATTTATTGTTCAATATTGCTTCTCTCTTATAATCAATGGGGAATAACAGTTCGCTTTACACATTTCTTTACGCACTAATTAAACGCAAAATACGTTTTTTCAGTCGGCAATACACAATTTGACGCGACATTGACGAGAAATGCATATCAGCGCATAAGACTAATTTTTCGCGCCGCTTCCGCGGCGCAATTGAATTTAGGTTCCAGGTTTGTTGCCCTAAAAAAGATTCCAAAGTTTGGTATCCGTCTGATATGTACAAGGGGTCCATAATTTGGTCGCATGGTGGGCCCCCTCGAGGCCGACGGGGACTTGAGGTTGTGCCCCCCCTTACGAAAATCCTGGTTGCGCGCCTGTCTGTATTGACCTGCTGCACACAGACTAATATACAGACTAACGAACACTGACGTGACAAATTATTATCAGCCAAGTCAACACGGTTGAGCATCAATTACCAATCATTAAACCAAACACTCGGATGGAATAGCCATCACCGTGACTGTGAATGGCCAGTTTGCTGCGTGATCGTCCCTTGTCACGGTCAGAAGCACAGGCTCAAAAGGGCTCAAACTATTTCATTATTCACCAGTGAGGCGCTGGTCACCAATCAGAAGCATGCTTAATGCTAATGGTTGGTGTCACGTCCGGGCTGACCGAATCACGGCTGAGCCGATCGAGTTGTCACCAGCGATTTTCGTGCCGATCCAGCGCCTGCCCAGACCGGAGACGGCCGGGACTGCTCGAGACACGCAGCCCGCGCTGCTCTTGCCCTACTGCCGGCCGACTGGCGTGTGGACGTCTGCGCTGCCCTTGCCCTACTCCTGGCCGACTGGCGTGTGGACGTCTGCGCTGCTCTTGCCCTACTGCCGGCCGACTGGCGTGTGGACGTCTGTGCTGCCCTTGCCCTACTCCTGGCCGACTGGCGTGTGGACGTCTGCGCTGCCCTTGCCCTACTCCTGGCCGAACTGGCGTGTGGGACGTCTGGACGCTGCCCTTACCTACTGCCGGCCGCACTGGCGTGTGGACGTTTGCGTGCTCTTGCTTGGCCCCCCTAACACTCCCGGCGACTGGCGTTGGACGTTGCGCTGCCCTTCTACTCCTGGCCGCACTGGCGTGGTCACGTGTGAACAGTCTGTGATTTCGAGCCGCATGCAAACATGACTGGCGTAAGCCCGCTCATTATCTCGCCCAGGATGGACGTGTAGAGAACATAACCTCACGCATCGTAGCCATGGCCGCATGTGAGAAGATCTAACAAGCAGGTTTGTAGGGGATGGCAAGAGGCTTCCAACTCCCCCACATAAAAGATATGATAGTGAAATTTTACACATTTTCCAATGTAGAAGAAATTCAATAATCTTTTACAGAGGCTGTTGTTTTAAACGCGTTCAATTTGGGTACCAACAAGCAGCAGGCCATCACATACACACACCTACCACACGACTATTATACCAAAATTTGTTGAAACCTTTGCATCATTTAGCCCCGCCACAGCACTACGCCAATCGCCTGACAAGCCCCCACGCTCTCTGGATCTCGTCACGTCGTTTGCTTGATAGACGGGTTACAATAGGCTCACAACCGACGCCGAGATTAAATTCTGACTCGACCGGAATTCAATGAACTCATGCGATATTGTCACGCTCACGTTTGCGTTAAAATATGGTAAGGGCGGAGGCTAGGCTCAATATATTCCTTCGCTTCTATGTTAACTCAGCATATAAAACATTGGGTGATCCTAACAGCCTGGCTGAAGACAAACTAAGCTGGAGAGTGTGGCTGTGTAGGCGTTTTTAACGGTACATTTTCTCAAAAACATATTTTCCTCTCTCCACTTCTCGATAAAACATACCCTACAAACATTACTTGGAGCAGTCACCGCATTGCTTAGAGGCACTTCAAGCCGATTAACTCAAGGAACTCCTTCAATCTCGTATCTGCACCCTACATCAGCACCCAACAGCGTCAGGAAGACGCTGTAACTGACCCGTCACACCGTCTCCACTGGCGTCCACCCGCAGCCGTCGCTCGCCTACTGCCGCCGGCCGGTGCCGCAGATGAGTTCAGACAGCTCTGCTGACCGCGCACCTAGCCGGAGATTAGCAGCAGCAGTCGCGCCGCGTCGGGCGTCTGTCAACTGCCGGCCGGGCCTCGGCAGCGGGCCGCGCCGCCATCAAACAGCCGGCGGAATCAGAGCATCGCGAGGGGCTCCCCAGCGGCCGTGCGTCACAGCGAGTCGCCGGCGGAACTAACTCAATAGGCGCGCAGTGTCGCCCACGCCCGGCGCCGCGTGGTGGCGCAAGGCGGCCGCGAATCGGGAGATAGTTAGTGTCCGGCCGGCCGCGTTGTTAGAAGGTGAGTAGTTGGTTTCAGTGATGTGGCCTAGTTTGGCTCGTGAATGAGGACGTCGGAGTGTACCGACACAGTCAAATGACGGGGAAAACGACGAGGAAATTATATTTGTATAGTCTCTGTTCATCTCTGTGACGGACGATTTCGAAACAAGAACTTATAATAACGACATCACAATGATATTCAAAATAAAGTATCTTGCAATGTGTTAACCTGCGCGGCGCTGGGGTCTCCAGCCGAACGCGCGGTGCTGGGGGGTAAATTTTACCCCCTTGTATCGTCCGAACCGATGACCACAGCGCGACACGCAAGGCGGCGATCGCAAGCTCTCATTAAGAATACCCGAAATTATTAAAATAAGGTCAAATGTCAGGTCAAAGGTCACAATTGAGAAATTTAAGTTTTGGGCCAGACTTTCCATCCATAGCCTTAGATTGAGACTATTATTGCACACAGCGCTCTCAAAGGTGTAATGCGTCTCCTTCATTATAAAAAGTGATATGGTAAGTAAAGGTCAAGGTAAAGCTCAGGTCACAAAAGGTCACTGTTGGCAAGAAGTCTACGAAAGTCATGCGAAACATGTTTTTTATATAATATTTTACGAATATAATTCGATAGAAGCAGCCATTTTCACAACCTGACGTCTTCAAACGTCAAGGTTAGGTCACAAAGGGTCAAAAATTGATATTGATTAATATAAATAAACGAGGCATGTTTCTGGACTAGTTTTGTCTCAGAAATACAGCGATGACATTTATTTGTCTCTATCTGGTCAATACAAGCAAAAAAACGTTATGTAAAATATAACGTCATGAGTTACATATACTAAAGGCACCATTTCTCAGTAAAAAAACAAAGTTATTGCTTTGCAATTTGGTTAGGGTATCATCCATACTTGGTTCTCTTACATATATTCTGGTATTTTGGATACCTATCTTGAAAATCTTCGATTTTGTAGAACAATTTTTTTTTAAAACAAATCCGTTTTTGGGATTTGGAGGGGTTAAAAACAATTTTTGGAAATCCGAGATCGCCATTTTGCAAAAAAAGTTTTAACGCTTTTGGTTTTCCACTTGCTTTAAAGTTAGATTTACTACGATTTTGCAGGCATTGTTTTCATACCAAAAATGACATGTCATGGCGTCAATAAAACGTCACTATCTCCCAAAGTACTGCATCATTTGCAGTGCAAATTTAGGAGAAGACGTATAATTGATGCACGATAACGTATTACAAATTTGACGTCACTATCTGTAAGCGTTTTAAGTCATTGTGAATATCCAGGAGGCGGGGGGGGGGTAAATTTACCTTTCCCCCATCGCCGCGCGGGTTAAACAACTCGTTTAGTCAAAGTGAACCACCCATCTCGGGTTGTATCTATAATATACATAAAAGTCTCTAGACTCTACCTCAACATTGCATATGATGCTCCCGTGTGTGTTACTGGTATGAGCATAAAATATTATATTTTTCAATACAACTGTGGATATCAACACTGCAATATTTGCATAGCCGAAAAAGCAACAACGTCCACACAGTTGCAACTTTCCTTTACTATGAGCACATTTTCCGTCTAGAATACTCATACGCCATACCAGCGAACCAATGCATCTTAGCGTGGCATACAGCCCAATTTCGCTTTTGGTCACGGCGGCAAGTATGATTGAATAAAGCATCAGTTACATTACGTTTATTATCGTGGGCGTGACCTATCGGCTGCATTGGTACCATTGGGGTAGGCACCTTGACACTAGACAGCCAGTTAGACTGCTGGGGCTGTAAACGCGCTACTACTCAACCACCAAATGAAGCTAGGTCAGAATAAGAGACGAGCATGAGTGTCGTTTTATATAGGCCTAGTAGGGCCAGGGCCCTACCAATAATTTCACATTTCAACATTAGGCCTATGGCGTTGCATGGTTAGAATGACATAACAATCTACAAAGTTAGCATTGGGGCCCTACCAATCATTTTCAGAAACTGACGACCCTGGAGACGAGTAAAAAATAAAACTGAATTACCGGCAGAGTCCGCCGACTATTCAATGAATGCGGCGATACGATATGGACTCAACAGAGGTACCTAATTGGTTACATGAAAGGAATACTTATTACTTAATACTTATGTCTACAATAGAATGAACTGCTCTCAATCTAAACATGTAACAGATTCAATTTACCAGTAAGACGCCTTAAACGGCGACGGGACGAGCAGGCCCGAATAATTCCGCGTCAATTTCTCATCCGCCCAACGGACTAAATCAATACATTGAACTAAATAGGTTTTGCAGCGATATTTTCCATTTTAAATTATAAGCTTTATGTTTGTAGGCAAAAATATATTTTGGGTGGCTATTGGAGATTTGATTGCGCTTTACAGCTGCATCATTTCTATCGTTTATTACCCTTTGGTTTTGACGCTACGGCAGTGTAATGAAGGACAAATTATGAAATCGGCAACATGTATATTACAAGCAGGTTTTAGCAGCGAAATATTGCATTCAAACCTAAATTTGTACATGCATTTAAGAGACGGTACATTGGTCTACGCATTGGTGTTTGTTGCTTCGCTTCACGTACTATTGGTTCCAAAATAAGCGTCGCGCTGGATTGGACGGCACAGCAGTTTAACCCGCGCCCCACTGGGCGGGGGGGGTGTTTGAACACCCCCCTCATGTTTTTTACAGATTAACGAAAAAACGGCGGCGGCGTAGCGCCGCTAAATTCGGCATAACTATTCATCTGATTCTTCCGGACATTTGCGAAAATTCAAGTTCCGTGTCAGGTCAGGTCAGGTCAACACGGTCAGGTCAAGTGACCTACCTACAAAAAACGTTTGCGGTCGTGCCATAACTACAGTTTTTTTAAGGATCGATATTAAACTTTCAGGATTACATTAAGTCATTAGTATCTACAAAATGTATATTTTTGATTTTGTATCGGGTGACCTTAAGGTCGGGTCAATTTTGCGATCTCCCCATTATAAAGTCCAATGGAGAAATAATCAAATGCTTTCTTAGTCGACGATTATCAGTCCATTTCCTTCTGCGATTGATGTTATCATATGATTATTATGTATGATCCAAGTGGCAGGTTTTTGCTCAGGGACCAAACGGGGTCATCTCAGTTCATTCCGAGGTCACCAACACCTTTTCGTTCAATAACTCTGGCCATAATGAAGGATAGAGAACTGCCAACTTCACCAGTGTGTTTGTCTCGTCAAACTTTTCATCTTCTGATTATGCACATGACCTCTTTGGGTCACCACTTGGCCTTGACCTTAGGGTCAATTTTTCAAGTGACCTAAAATGATCAAATTTGACATATTTTAAAAGCGCCCTTGAACGAGACAAAACACGATGGGCTGTAAACTATGGCGTTTACTTTGGTGAGGTAAGAAGTTTATTTACGAAAATATTTTTTGCCAAATCAGCTTTTTTGACTTAATGACCTCTAGAGGCCTAAACTATTGACCTGAGGTCAATTTTGAGGACAACATGGCGATTTGCAAATTTCCATTGGCTAGCGATTGTCTTATTGAACGTTTGTTTCTAAGATAGCCATAGTTTCCCGAAGATATTTGGGGGTTTCTGGAGCGATGTCCTAAAACTTTGAAATTGACCTTCGATGACCTCTTAGTGACCTGAGTTTTGACGTGAGCGAAAAAAAGCTCTGAAAATAGTTTCGCAATGATTGATAACGATTCGGAAACAGTGTCTTTTGTTTTGGTCTACGTGCCATTGGGAAGCCGAGTTAAGAGGGGGGTGTTCAAAAACACCCCCCCATCGGGCGAAGGAAATGCAGAAGGGCCCAGTCGGGCGCGGGTTTAAGGGAATATACCGCATTGGGAAAAGTATGTGGAATGATGGAGATGAGAGCCACTCATCTGGGCACTGATCTCCATCATTCCAAATACTTTTCCCATGGCGGTATATTCCCTTTAACTGCTGTGCCGGCCAATCCAGCGGGACGCTTATTTTGGAACCAATAGTACCATAGGTGCCGAGCACTGATTTAAATCGTGGAGACGTCATAAGACCATGAATTAGCGCTTGTATGGCCAGTATCTTTGCACGTGTCACGCGCTGCTGATCGACACTCAGTGCATACACAGGGCGGATCGTTTCTCTACACATCTGTGTTAAACCCGTGTCCTTGCGACTTTTGGTTGCCGAGATATAGGTCCGGTATTGCAACGATATTGTGTATGTAATCTCGTGGACGGAACAGGGGTGCACGTGCGCACGTGTAGTATGACCCAGAGTTTGGCATGCGCAACATTGTCAGGGTGCAGGATAACGTTTTCTGACACCCCTGGCGCGGCACGTGTCACGCGCCATGCTGACCCCTCACGTGAGACAAAACATGTCAATAATGTCACTGCATGGGGTTATCAGATGGTGAAGACCGCTTGTCAATCGGATGCGGGATGCAAAAGATATAAGCTTCTGAAAAGCGCTATGGTCGGGTCGGGCCGGCTGGGCTGGTCCCAGTGGGGTCGGTCGCTTATAAGTGATAAAAATCCGGTATTTAGTGAGGACTCGCTGCGCGCTTCGCGCTCACTAGTAATAATACATTTTCTTGCGAATATTTAGTCCTAGAGAACTAATATTTTGCATTGTAATTGGGTTACTAAACAATATATATCTAACTTTATATCTGGGCTTTTTTGCATACCCTAATGGACTTTCGCAATGTCTAACACGGTGCGATGGATTTACCTTACGTCAAAACTTCCCTGCCCTGCATGGATTCTGGTGTTTCACCGAATGAATTTCACCCTGTGCAATTCCTTATTCATCCGCTTGATCAATATTGATGTGCGGCGACAGAGAAGTCGTAGTTAATAATTCGCACGCCAAGCAGGCTGCCGTACCTACCCAGAAATAGCTTCGCATCGCTGAATCACAAATGGAGTAGCGCAAGGATACAATATTCCAAACTTCAAAGAAACCTCTGTAAAATGACATACGGCTCCTTGATTGCCCAATTAAAATGTAGGAATAGTCGAAAAATGTTAAAGGAAATAGTTTACTTTCAACATTTACATGGTGTTCATATTGAATCGATATATTTGTAGAGCAGATCGAAATGGGTTATGGTGAAAGAATTACTTCGCTGCGCAAGTGCTTTCGACACAGGACTAGAAGGCCATTGAAGAAGATAGTGTCATTTCCCCGAAACTTCGGCGGTAGTACGACATATCTATCTGTTGACGTCAGAATTGCGTCATACGCAGATTCTGCAGATTCCGCATCATTCGCAGGAGGAGGGGCTTATTCACCCTCCCCCGTCAGATCTCGGCTCCCATAAGGGCTACGACCATCAAATTTGGTGGGTGGGTGGGTAGAGTCTACAAAGAACTTAATTTTGTTATATTTGAAAGACCATGAATCAATATCTTTTAGATCAAATGACGTCATCAAAATTTCCCAAAATATGAAGTTTTTTTTTCAAGAAACCTTACCATTATCTCGGAAACTATGGCAGCTAGGAGGAATCCGAAAAGAGCACTGGAAAGCCATTCAAAGTCTCTTTCGCCACGGTGTCATCAAAATTAACCTCAGTCAATAGTTTTGGCTAAAGAGGTCATCAAATGCAAACAAACATGTTTTTGTTTTCTTTGTTGTAAATAACTTTTTACCCAAAATATATAGAGTAATAATTATGATAGCATCGTGTTTGTCTCGTCAATGCAGTTAAAAATACCAATTGGGACCCATTTTTTGTTTTGCCCCGGCTTAAGGCCAAGGTCATGGTGACGGAGTCGGTCAAGTTGCATATGCAAAGATGCGGCTCGACGAGACAAACGTTTTTGCACGAGTTGCAAGTCTTCACGGTCATCCTGTCACGAGTTATTGGCCAAAAAAAGTGATCGTGACCTTACATGACCTTTCCGAAGCTCACTGACTAAAAATTGCATCCATGCCATCGGAAAGGGCCTATTTTTTTATTTTTTTTAGTCCGTAATGCTTTTGTAGGAGTGGATTGGTTGCCTAGGGTCAAGTGGGTTACACGGCAAGGCTATTGAGCTGTTGCGCAGTGGCCCGTTTGACCCTTTACTACCCATCGTGGGTGGGTTCTAAGGTTCCTTGGGGGGTCGGCAGAATTGTTAGTGACGGAATAGTTTTACGTGCTCTGACATACCTGATACAGTGCAGGCAGTACGCCTGTTCTGGCCTGCTCTACTGACTGTCTAACTGACCCTCTAAAATACGTAGGGTGCTTTTGCCCATACTCTGGCCGCGTTTAGTTGCCAGTTTTTTTCGGCTTAGCGTCGGGAGCAATTATGTGGGGCCTTGAGCGTCCGATGACAAGATCGAACCGGGCTGCCAGCTACCGGGATGCGTATATGGGGCGCGCAGGTGTGGCTCTTTGTGGGGATTATAAGTTATGTTTTCCGGGTCATGCCGGATTGGCCTGCGGTCAGCTCCATGGGAGGCGGCTAGCGGTCTGGGGCTGTAGGCCGTGTTTCTGCATGACTGAATGTTATGGTGGTGCGCTGGTTTGGTGGGGTGGTGTTGACTTCACACGGTGGATTTTAACTTTGTTTGTGGTCCACTCTAGAGGGCGAGTATTATATAACTTTCGTCGTCTGGTCTTTTTACCAGAAAGAAATTGCGGAAAGTTTCTTGGGCTGCAGTCATAAGACAGTGCTGAGTTTAAGGGTGACGTAAATCAAAAAAACGCAAAAAATCAAATGTATGGAGGGGTACTGGCTAAATAATGTTGGGTTCCAGTTCGGAGCTTTTCTCCCGGGGTTTATGTGCACTGCTACTCATGCCATCGAACTGGTAATGAGGAGTGTGGGTAGTGGCAATACGGCTTTAATATATTGCAACGCGCATCACCCCATGTGTGATGTCGATATTGATGGTTCGTTGCGGACTTCCAGAATTTTAGCTTGTTCCAATAAATGCTGTGATTGTTCTTTGATGCGTGATGAGTTTCTATTATAACCTTATACATGTTCATGGTTTAGTGGCAATTCCGGTGAGACAATCTAGTTTTGTGGATTTGTATGGCACTTAACCGAATTTTCCCAGCAGCACCGCTCCAAACTTCTGCAGGGAGAGCGTATGCCCTTGAGTATCAGATTGGAAAGCGTGTGCAGATGCCGTTCAACATGCACTACGACTGGCACCATGTTTACGTTGTATCCAGTCTCCAAGTTAATGTTTAAACTCTAGTCTTGGCGTCTGGCGATACAAAAGTTCTGCGACTCATCATTTTATACTAGGAAATGCACAATTGAGATTGCCCGATTTCATCATATAGAACTATGGCCAGGCTAGTAACCCAAGAGATTGTGTGTTGTGAGCCATTGCCCTGTGATTGTAATTTGAGTTCTCGGTGGTTGCCACTGACTTTCCTGTAAACAGGACAAAGACCTATGTAAATCGTTATGTTATCAAGCCAGGATCTCTCAAATGAACGCAGGTCATCCGGTTTTGGCTGCGCGCGGCCTGCTTGGTGTTTCTGCTTACCTGTAGTACAGTGTTGTTCCTCAAACTTTGTTTTCTCACTACGCCTTCAAGCATGCGTGGAGTTGAGTGGTTACGACCAAAAATTGTTTTAAATGCATTTTCCCGTAAAGACCTGGCAAGCAATTTAAAGCCACTATGAAATAATCGGTGATTCCTTGTAAATCGTTCACCACAATTACTTGGATCAGACTCTTAAGTTCTCGAGAACTACCCTACACCTACCTTACACAACCGGCAGCCTGAGTTCGGTGATCGTTTGTGTGACGTCAAGCCACACCCACTGCTAGCCGGCCTCTGCATGGCTGCGGGCATGCATGCCGGTTCATATAAGACACTTCGGAATACGCTACCCGGATAGGTCAGAAGCCCAGCGCTCTCCCGACGAGCTTACAGGGGCGGACTACAGGAAGATGACATGATACTTAAATAATTGCATTGATATAATGTGTTTTATAATGAATTTGAATTGTTTTAATGTGGCCGAGGATGGATGACATTGTTAGAATTGATATAATGGATGGAAAAATGATCGTAACCATGTCAAATATTTGTATTTTAATAAAAAGTGTCCAGAAATATAAGCAAACAAGTTTTGGCATTTCGGCATGCCGAAAGCTTGTTTGCTTATATTTCAGGACATTTTTATTAAAATATAAATATTTGACATGGTTACGATCATTTTTCCATCCATAATATGGATTTGAATTGTTCACCATATATCTATACAGAATACTTGTCTTGTAATAGTTACTTGTCGCCGGAGATCCTTCATGGCGATAATCATTAATCAGTACCTCTGCAGTGCATGTGACCAATTGGCGGACGCCAAGAGACAGCTGCATCTTCTGAAGCTGCCCCACCAGCTAAACATGACCCTAAACAGATTCACCTTTAATCGGCCATCAGGCACAAGCCACAAAATCGTGACCCCGGTCCGCCTGACAGAAAAATCAGCGCACCAGCGTTCGGGGCGGTGAGTCACGGGATATATCACCTTCAAGCGGTGATTGTGCACAGGGGGACTACTCTGCACTCTGGCCACTATTAGTCTATTACTGCTTTGCACGGAGTTCAGACTCGCATTGGATAGACTAGATGACGCATCAGTCACTCCCTACGAGACCGTTATCGTTCAAGATTCTCCCATCCACGATGCAATCGTTAATGACCTCCCTGGTGACCACCGAGAGATGTTCCTGACGGGCCTGACAGATACCGCGTACATGCTGATGTATGAGCGCTCAGACGAACAAAGAAGCGCCGAGACACAGGTGGACGGGAATGATCTACCAGGTCACTTACGCGAAGAGATCGCCTCTGGTAATCGAAGTCGACTTTCAGAGGAGATCTCTAAATAGGTAAGACGCGCGCACCTAAGCAAAGCGCACCTGCTTCACCCCATTATATTGTAATGTGTCCACTGTCCACTGCATTTCCGTATTGTTCACTTATACTTATGTCGCTGTCGCTTGTGTCTAATAAAAAATTATAACAAATGGGAGGTTAGCATTTGACCTCCCTTCAGGTCATCAAATTTAAGATATCGACCTGAAATTTACAGCACATAATAAAATATGAACTATTCGCAACCAATTTTGTCTGGGGGAGTATGCATTACATCGGGCCTTCATGCAAAAACGAAGGGAAAAGCCGATCATTGCTGGAATGGTAGCATATTTTTTAGGAGTCGGCCCACATACCAAGTTAAAAAAAAAAATACATTTGAGCGATGCAAATTTTTAACTGCCCATGAAAATGGACACTTGTTCAGCAATCAAAGCAAACCAATCACACCAATCAATACATGAGGCAAGGTAGCAAATGCACTTCCAAAACAGTGTATAATATGGCTCGAATCGCATAAATTCGGTCAGTAAAGATCTCTGTGCTCCTGAGAAGTAAGAAGCCCCAGATCATTTGCATACACATTCATCAGCATCATCACTTTTCACACATTCAGCTCCCAAACTTGCTCTCCTTTATCAACATTCAATCTCACATACCGCACTAACTCCCGGGAAAATCACGGCCAGACGCCGCTCTATTCAGAACGCCTCCTGTTGGGACGCCAGTGGCATTGGAGGAACTTTCCGCCGACGGCAGCTGGCGACCGCGGTGCCGGCGGCTCCCCTGAGGGCAACACGGAGCAGCCCGGCAGGCATGTGCGTGACCACGGTGATGGATCAGCCGCCTGCCAGCAGTGAGCAGTCTGACTGCTCAGGGTGGCTAAGTAACCAACGGTTGGGTTCACACAAGTAAATCACTGACACTTATACGCATGATGCTGATCTAATAAATTTTTATTGGGCGGCCACAATTGTAGTATTATGAAGAAAACATAAAGACGAATTGTATTTACGAGCGAGCGCGAAGCGCAAGCGAGTCCTCACTGAATGCTGGATTGTTGTCGCATATAAGTGGCCGATCCGACCCGGCCCGACCATAACGCTTTTCAGAAGCTAATATCTTTGGAATCCCGCATCCGATTGACAAGCGGTCTTCATCATCAGATAGCCCTATTCAATCTCGTAACAGTATTGACATGTTTCGTCTCACGTGAGGGGTCCGCATAGCGCGTGACACATGCCGCGTCAGGGTGTCAGAAAACGATATCCTGCTATAGCTGAGAAACGGCCAGACCGATAAAGCTGAAATTTGCTTTGTGGTTTGAGACCACACCACTGGCAATGTTGTGCAAGTCAAACTCGGGGTCACACTGCACGTGCGCACGTGCACACTCCTGTTCCGTCCACAGAATTACCTACAAAACATCGTTGCAATACCGGACCTATATCTCAGCAACCAAAAGTCGCAAGGACACGGGTTAAACGCAGATATGTAGAGAAACGATCCGCTCGGCGTATGCACTGTGTGTCGATTAGCGGCGCGTGACACGCGCAAAGTTACTGGCTATACAAGCGTAAATTCATGGTTTATGAAGTTTTCACGATTTAAATGGGTAAGTGCTCGGCACCTGTGGGACGTTAAGCGAGAAACATATACCAATGTGTAGACCAATGTACCGTCTCTATAATGCATGTGAAAACTAAGATTTTAATGACACTAGTCTTCAAAATGGCCAACTGTTAAAGGTGGACGTACCGGTAGCTGCAATATTCTTCGCAACAGAAGCACATGCAGTACAAACTAATGAATTACGGCAAACACTCTGCTGTGTATATAGTTTAAAGCATGTTTTAAGTACCTAATTATCTTTGTCAATTGTGGACCGATTTCCAAAAAAATCACAATAGATGCTTCATGAGAAGAAGAATGTGTTGATGGGTGACTGGTCAGTGGTCAGTGTTCATGCGATATATCAACAAATATGCGACAAAGTGTTTTTTGTTTAAGAGCAGGCTCGGTTTCCCCAAAAAACATTATTGGCTATAACTTTATTAATTTGTATTGAAAATAATACAGACACTCGTCTTCAAAAGACCCAGCTGTTGATGGGTGGCCGTACCGGTAGCTTCAATATAGTCACTGCATAATGCACAGGCACGCATTTATTTACATCCACCATTCACACAACGCTGAAGACAACATTCATGGGTAGTTAGATCACATTGATTTGTTCTTAAGAACACTTATGGGTATGTGTTGACGCAACACCACTTCAACACCACTCTTACAAGACCATAGTGCAAACATTTACATATTTTGTAATCGCATCCAATATTACTCGCGAGTCGCGAGTCGGGAACCAGCGAACAAAGTTGTTTGTTGTGTTTTTTTTTACAAATAATTCAATGAGCCGACTTTTGGCCGTTCGATACCTACTTTTGATGTATAAACTTTCGTGACCAAAATGTTGTACCGTCACAGTAAAATACTTGGGCATACACAAATTACTGTCGCAAAAAAAATGACAGAACGAACCTTAGACACTCGTCCCATCATCTACATACTTTTGCCCCAATTACTTTCTTACCTTTAAGGCGTCTTACTTACTTACTTCATTTGATTATTTATAGTGTTGTGTTTTATGTTCTGCATAGCAGACCTAAGGAAATAAGTAGACTGTAACTATCGCAAGATTATGTAGCATGCGGCGCAGTCCATCACTTATTCTAATGTACCAAACCCCAAGGTACAATCTCTCCGCACGTCTATTCGCTGTTGTCCCTGAAGGATATGTAACACATTTCGCAACAATGTATGCTTTACGGCGCAGAACATTATTCTGTTTGAAAAATTACCACCAAGGTGCATTCCTCATTCAGACTACCGGCTGTCAGGTGTATTGAGCAAGTTAACATGACTATTAATGAACCAGAATGCAGCGCCAGAGTCAATTAATAATGCACTTGCAATTTTGTGTGGGTCATTATGCGAACAGCAAATGACGTTACCATTGCAATTCCTCGCTTTGAAGTAGCAGCCATCGGAGAAGGTGCAGCCAAGAACAAAGCGGTCTGCTGCGGACAATTACCTGAGCTGGTGCTCTGAGTGGAGATATAGATCTAACAGTAACGGAGATGGCTGCAGGGACACAAAGGACGTGGCTAACGAGCGGTTTGCGGCTGACCTAATGTCCCGAAGGAACGCCAGCAGGGACCGCCTCGGTGACGGGCGAGGCGGCCGGTGTCATGAGGGCACTACCGCCACCCGACTGGGACGCTCGGGGCAGGTCGGCCACGGCCGCAAAGACTGTCAAACAGCGTGAACATTCATATTACTGGCGTGCCTCAGCTACCTGACACCAGAGGCATAACTTTTTGAAAATCATTGGGGTTGCACTTAGTTGTTAAGAGCCCATTTCTACCACATCTCGTCATAGGCGTAGTGTTAAATTAAAAAAATATTGGGGTTGTAGCTACAACCCCCCTTTGCATTAAAATTACACCCATGCCTGACCGCCATTCCACACAACAGTAGCATTTAAAAATGCTTTACAAATTCATATGTCATGCTCAATGTAGAGCTTATAAATGCCTCCTGCACCATTATGGAATTCGACTCATTTTAATTTTTTGAATCAACATCTTTGGAATCTGATTATCTTATAAGGAAAACTATTCAATGTATATTTGTTAACTTTGCCACTTCCGACGGGAGATTATCTATCTATTTCGGTACAACATTGCAAACACATGGCCGATAGTGTTTGCATATATATACAGATAGTATGCACAGATATCAGGCTATATACAGCGCACATACGGATTATACGTCACTACAGATTACGCAACGTCTTGTCAGGATGCATAGCATCAACATTTTAACTCGACAACTTTCTAAGCTATTGCTACTTAACTTCTGGTCAGCTGATTAAATGAAGCAATGTCAATTAAAATTAGCTAGAATAACGACCTTAAAGCATAATCAACTTAAAAATAGGCTTCATTAGATATGCTGTACGAAAGCCAATAACCTGGAGATACTTCAAGGCTTTACATCCATGACGGATACAAATAATGAATTTCTGACTTCAGACTTTAGGTATGAGTTACCATTTACTAGTAAGAAGTTATAACATTGCAGCCAGGGGTGGAACTTTATATCTCTTGGGGAGGGCCTGAGCCCCCCCCGCCCCCCAATGATTTCAAATTTTAACATTAGGCCAATGGCGTTGCATGAAGAATGAAGTTAAAATCTGTCAAATTAACGTTAGACCCCCGCCGATCATCATAGTCCGCTTGGATGAGAATTACGGCAAGGCGGATCTAAGGGGGCAAAGGGCGCCATGCCCCCCCAAACCCAAATCGGCGCAAATTGACACATTTCCTAGTTTGTCGTAAAACTAAGCAACTACTAAAGAAAGTTTGTTTTAAATCATATTGATGCATAGCAAGCGAAAATCCGAATGAGTTTTCAGAATATGCGATAATTTTTGGGATTTGCCCCCCCCCCAAACTGTCAAAATCACACTTTCTGGATCCGCCAGTGAATTACTGCATGGCGGTACAAGAGATAGCAACAGAAGTTGTATCGGCAATCAACAGCTGCTTTACTACAATAAACACCGAATAAAATTGTTGTAAAATGCCGCCCATTGCTTTTTATCTGCAAATTTGTCATTTGCTGCCATGAAAAGTACAAATATTGACAAATGTGCTGTTATTAATTTAATTCAATGCCGGATTGGTTTTGTCGGGCTCAGCGATTGAATATTTTAAGACTGTTGCCATCAATGTACTACCACTTATAAAAGCTCGAAAAAAGTACGGCAGCCTGCCGTATTGCGTATGCACGACATACTTTGATCTAATTTGTTCCATGTCCTTTTTTGCGCTGAACTGTTCTAATACCCTGAGGATAGGTTCAGTATAAGGTTTAGTGAAGCTTGCTCAGTTTAGTTCTGACAATAAAGTTAGTTAAAAGACGATAGCTTAGTTCCTTCTGCATGGCACAAGCAAAAATGAATGTATCTGATGTTCTCAAAGCATAACAAACACCTCGTGGACGCACCCAAAATAGGATACTTCTTACCGACATCCACATGAAATAAGTTGTCCTTTGTCCATTGCCCATCGCGGTTGAAAGTCGATTCCAGGACAAAACGCATTGTGCTTTACAACGGCATCAAAATAATTAGCATTCACACAATAACCGATACAAGTGTTTTGATCAACATGACCAGATATCTCCCGCATATATCCAATCAGCCACAGTCCGACCCATTCCGCTGGTCAGCGGGCACTCACCGATGGCTCACACCATAGCCGTGGTCGTCTCCTCGGGTAGCTGGACGACGCCGGCAGCACTGTCTCTCGAACGCAGCACAGAGACCTGACCTGGCTGCAGCCTGGCGCCCTCAGCAGCTGACACCGACTGCTCCGCGCGCCCCTACGCCGCCGGCAAGCGCCCGAGGCGCGCGCGGTGCGCGGAGCCGGCGCGGGAAGCTCGCCGAGTAGCGGCACCGAGCACCGCGCGCCGTCCGAGGGCCGCAGATAGGAGAGAGCCGAACGGACAGAGGACAAGAGCTCCCAGCGCCAAACGCTGCGCTGTATCGATTCCCGTGCCGCCGGCTGTAGGCCTTTGTTGCATGCGATGCTGGCTTCGGGAGTGCGCCTTACCGACGCGCGACGGGCGGAGGCGCGAGCAAGAGGGGCACGAGTCGCCGGGCGGATGCTCTCTCCTTGCAAGTTCAGTCAGCCGGCGGCCTATTGATAAAAGAGGTCAATAGAGCGTATTCCCCGGCACAAAACGGCCACGTCGGGTCAACAGACGAGCGAGATAGAGAAGTCATGGAGGTGCTGGCAGAAACTCCGGATGGCGAACGGGAAATTGCCGCTGATAGGCCCGTATCCGTGATGGAAGACGCCCGGGGCACGGGCCACAGCGCCATATGCCCGGATACTTTAAAACTGCGGTCTGATTATGCAGCACATGGCTTTCGGCTTTTACCGGCAACGAGCATGCGGTCTGAGATATTGGCAATAATGCTACTGTCGTGCAGTGCGCTCATTGGTTACTTATTTAAATTGGAATGATCCTCATCCGTGTTTGTCCGTGTATTTCAATGATCCCCTCGTTTGTTTCTCTCTCAAACGCATCATGAAGCGGTGTCACGAAGCGCTGTTAACTTGAACAACCAGTTTGGTCATCAGTTATCCATTTGATGTAAACAAACCTAAGTTCAACTTTATCTCCTATCACAATTTAAAGGATTCAATTGTTTTTATGCGACAATAAGCCATATCACAAACCTCTTCCAAAAATATATTTGAAGTGTTAAAGGGATTACACGGGTTTTTCCATAATAATTGAGTTACAAAGTACAACGTACTTATAAAGGTGGTAAAAGGCTCCCGGTAGCCACATTTTGTTATGGAAAGTATCCTCTCTCACGTAAGGACTTTCAAATGCGCGATCGTAGCCACCACGACTTCTGCATTAATGGCTAGGCAGTAGTCAGTTCATCTCTTATGCTAATTAAAAATACGTCACTTTAGGTTCATATTTGTCGGTAAAATAAGCAATAGTGTAGAAGATCAAAATTTGATGCATACGGAGAGCAGTACCAGTTTTCATCATATATAAATGTCGATAGATTCATAATTCGCTGTTCAACAATGCGATACACTACTAATCAAACGCTGAAGCCAGAAAAAAAGAAAACCACAACCGAACGAACAGTGTGAATAGAAATATCCCGTATATCTTTGAAAGGCATACTACCATCTTGTGGAATCTAAAGCAGGACTTGTAGAGTAAATTCAATACTCTAAAATTAATGAAAAACGGAAACAATTGGCTATATATCACTGGCTTACATGTTTTCAAATTATGTAGCACCTTCTACATCGGCTATCCAAACGGCTAAAGCGCAAAACTGCACGTATCCTAAACCCGAGCACTGCAGGGGGGGGTGAATTTCCGCCCCTCCCCCCCCTCAGGTTTTTCAGGATAGCGAAAAAACACGCGCGCGCAATCGCGCCAAATTTCGTACCCTCTTTGCATAATTACCCACCTTTGTAATAAGTTGACTGAGGTTCCACCTCAGGTCCAGGTGATAAATCCATGCAAGTGACCTCACCTTCAAAATGTTTGCGTTCCGGCCAAAGCCACAGTCTTTCGAAAAGTTTCAAACTTGCAGATTCATAAGTAATACAAGACCTATTAATTCGAATTCGATTTCGTATCGTGTCAAAGTCCAGGTCAATTTTCCTGCCCCCATTAATAGTGAATGAAAATAACAAATGTTTCCCTTTCATAAATATTGCGATCAGGCAATCTTTCAGAAGATGCTATTAGCTCATTATAATTGATGCAAGGTGCAATTGTGGTCCATGATCTCTACAAGGCATTGAGCCATCTGAGTCAATCACAATGATTGCTAATAACTCTGATATACAAAGGATAGAGACGAATAGTTGACACCAAGTGTTGTCTATTGGCGCGTTCCCCATATGCAACATGACCTACCTGGTCACCAATCGACCTTGACCTAGTCAAATTTTAAGTGACCTTACCAGGTCCCGTATATATGATCAATACGCATCAATAGACAAACACGATGGCGTCAAAAATTGTTTAGCCTATCTTTCTTAGGTGACAGCTATTCACGAAAACTGTTCTGCTAAAAAACAGTATGTTTGACCTTCATGACCCTCTGAGCCTAACGATGTCCTGAATCAATTGAGACATACATGCGATTGAAAATTCAATGCTGATGTCCCCTCTAACGTTTGCTCTAGCATCATAGTTCCGAATAATTGGGGTTTCGAAAAGACCTAAAAAGAGCCAAAATCCGGAACATCTTTACCTTGGTGACCATGTGAACCCAATTGTGACCTGATCCAAGAAAAGACTGAAAACTTCAATAGAGCTGCCTAGAGCTAATCTAATGCCGTTTCGCTGTCGTACGTTGCGTAGTTGAGATCCAACCCGGGCGAAATCACCCCCCCCCTGCAGTCCGGTTCGCGCGAAACCCCCTGCATGCGCGGAAGGTGGTCTGCACGCTCGAAGGTCCTTGTCCTCCTTGTGTCAACTGTCATAATTGTAGTTAATATAAGCTGGTCAATATGTATAAATGCCATTAGCCTGTCTAAGAAAAAGCTCAGATTAACTGCAATTATACTAAAAATGTGGTGCCGGTAAGCGATAAAAACTCGTTATCTGATCACTGCGGATCCAAAGACGGGCTGCAGGCGATTGGAGAGGGCTAAATTAAAAATGTTTAACCAATTTAAAACTCATAGGATGGCTTCCTGTAATTATTGAATCGGTGAAAACAAACCATGCACTAGTAAAGGCGTTAAGATTTCCTCTTAATCGGGCAATGTGTCAATTTTCGCTGATCAGCATTGTCGGGATAACGCCCGCCCCCTGGACCCAGAGGATCTGAAAAAGTCTTGTAAACGCCCAAAGGTTTAACGCGAAATTGCTGAAAAATGGACAAAATAGCATTGTGCCCGTTACTGTCTTAGAGTGTCAAAGCCATACAACGAAAGGTGCATTCTTTCAGGACGGAAACCCGTATAATACATTTGAAAATTGAAGACATGAAACTTCTCAAACATATATATACCTGCACGATTCCATAAACTGCTACGTAATTGAAAACGATCGTCATATATTGATATCAATAAAGGCATCGTTAACATGACATCAACTTATTTGCGATTCCTGAACAGTATTAGGTCTTAAATAACAATATTTTGTATTTTACTTATAAATGCTTTTGTATTTCACTTCTCCAACGATGATTATTCGTGAAAGCGATATGTGGCTAACATGATAAAATAAATATTACAAGTTCTCTTGAGTTATCAGAAGCGGCCCAAATCAGACAAAATACCAGCTGTGTCCCGTCCAAACAAAACCAAATCCGTGTCGGAGTCTGTCGTAATATGAACCTACTATTGCAGATATCTGTTCAAAACAAGGTCGTATTCAATGGATCTGAGGTGGCGAAAACTCTGCTTGAGGTTAATCATGATGATGATAGTTAAAATAACCGTTTACCTCATAATAAGTAAGGGAAAAATTAAATTATGGACCAAATTATATTGCTGAATATTTCGCTATTGAAGCTTCGTCAGCAATCATTGTGTTGTGACGAGTTGGATTGCTGACGAAGCTTCAATAGCGAAATATTCAACAATATAATTTCGGCCATAATTTATTGTTTTCCTTACTTATTATGAGGTTACCGGTTATCTCAACTATCACCAAGGTCGTATTTGGACAACTGCACGGCATACCTACATCAGAGCGCAGCACAGACCTTCAAACCTTCAAAACCGCCGATAAAGCGAAAAAGTCAGTTTTTGATTTTACATGTTTTGAACATAGTACTATACGCAAAAATGGACGGCGTATTCGATTGTGCTGCTTATTTTTGTCCCTCGCAACTACTTATTGTTGTAATTCGCCTCCAATGTCAACCAAAGTCGTAATGTCTATTTATTGTTTTGAAACGGCGACCATTCAGGTAAGCTCGTGTTGCTGTAAGTCAGGATAAAATGATCCCATCATCAAAATAATCTTACCACGGGATGTTTTGGTCCCTCTGCTTATGCCAGCTACCGTAAAAAGGACACAGCTGTAAATTTGTAATAATTGTGGACTGTGCATTTTGGAGGAGTAAATCAAGCATCGATTAAAAAGCTGCAGAATTTCAGTAGAGCTACACAAAATGGCCCATCGAGTCCCGCGATAATTTTGCCACTAAGCTTCTCCTCAGGGCCTCTAGATAATGGATGCGAAGAAAGTAGCTGCGCATATTTGCGCCAATGACATATTTTTATGTTTTAGTTCGGTGATACGGACGCCATTCTTCACAAAATGTAAAAACCTAAAATTGATAAATATCAATCAACAAGGCATGTTTCTAGATCAGTTTGGTCTCAGAAACACAGTGCTGTCATTAGTTCTGTTGTATCTGTCAATAAAAAGACCAAAAACTACGATTGGCAAAATATGACGTCATGAGACCATACTGTAACATGCCATACACTCAATAAAAATAATATCATTGAAAATGATTGGTGTATTGACACATATTCCGACCCATCTTTCGGGATACTCAATATTTAGATTTTTTATTTGTGGTCATTTTCCATTTTTACATTGTTACTTCATTTGGTCAAAAAACAAACATTTCAAAAATATGAGATAACCATGCTGTAGCCCGTGTCATTTGCTATCTTTAGCCGTATTTGGATTGCATTTAACTTATCATATGGTCTTTGTACGGTCTGTTTAATTTTAGCTGATTTTGGTGTACAAATCGTGTGTAGTGACGTCACTAAATTTGAAATATCTCCTAAATGTATCAACGAAATAGCTTCATTTTAGCACAGCAGACGTGAAATTCATGTACAAGAATGTATCCGAAGTTGCTAGCTCAATAGCTAAATTTATGAACAAATGACAGTGTAAAGTGCGATTACTCCATAGTTTGTCTTTATTATTTTAACATTTTTCTGGTAAAACTGTAACCCGCACATCTTTTAAGTTCTCAAAATCGGACTCAGCGCATAAAACAACACCGTAGAACATATTATTACCGTAATCGGCCGCTTCGTTAATTTATTGGCGGTTTTGAGGGCAATCTGGCCCACTGTGCGCAGTTAGATAAGTTTGATTTAATCATGAAATTACTTGTTTCTGACCCGCGGGACGAAGTGCTGGCGTCCCGTTTGATACCAGTTACTAGCTGATGATAAGGAGGACGCCAAATAGATAGTAGGCGAACACGACACATACAAGGCGGAATGGCATAAGGCAGCTCTACTGAATATATGCAGACTGTGGTCTGCTGCTGAACACTGAGGCCCATCTTCAATTATATTTATATATTAACTGTGAGGAAAAATCGATTTATGCATCATTTCAGAAAACAGCAGCGGCATTTAATCGGTACCAGCTATGTTCAGCAGACCGACTAATATGAATTAATGTTAAATCCATGTAAGTATTAGATCGCACAGTACGTACAAAGTATAACTGCCTGAAATTGAAGCGTCTCTAGGTTCGACGCGCTCCTTCGAGGCTGCAGCACACAATGCGAACATAACAGAGCCCTTGATTAATTAGACAGGCTGGGATCAAAACACGGCCGCGCGCCGGTTTCTAATCTACACCCCCGGCCGCGTAAAATGAAACCGGCATAACAAAAACCGAGCCGCCCTGAAAGTCACGCGCTGTTTTGAGACATCGTGAAGAATATAAAGGCTGACCTAGTGTCCTCCTGGTATCACTTTCACTTAAATGAAGCCTTTTCTGAAAGCAAAGTCAATGGAGTTCTCCTTGAGTTATGTGAAGGCGTGAATGATCAATAGTGGCCGCGGCGTTGTATCACCCTGCCGTTGGTATCAGGGCACCATAGTGGCGCCGGGTAAATTATGCAGCGTAACTTCTTAATCCGCCGAAGCTAATCTCGGTTATCACACAGCCCGGTGTCGGAGCGGAGCGGCGAAACAGGACCTCGAAACTATCTGCGACACGAGGATGGCGACGCAACGACGTCATCACGGCGTCGACATTTGTATAAACACAATGCAAACGTCGCGGACGAACAAGTTCGTCTACAAATGTTGAAGATGCCAGCGCGCCGAGCGGCTTACGCTGCAGTTAAGCTGCTTACCGCCGCTCAGCGTTCGCAACAAGAAAAAACGTCGCATAGCCGGCGATAAATATGCAGCTCGGAAGCTTCGAATACATCGAAAGTTGTTTTTGTGCCCTGGCGAATGCCGTTCAGGTGGCAAGTGGGGTGTCAAGCTGCCGGCTTGGCATCCTGACATCTTAATGGCTTATTTTTGTACAGAGAAAGCGCAAAGCGAGATGACTTGGAATAAAAGCGCAGCAAGCCTGGCTTAGGTCGTACAAAGAAAGAGAATCTCTATCTAAGCCTTGCTTAGGTCGTCGATTGGATGTACACAGATAATCTCTATCGTAAACTGAACTCCTAAGAACGGCAAATGTTTCTGACGGCACAATTCGTTTGCGGCTGCCGTGCATGGCAGTTTGAACAGGAGCCACCGGCGGCGGCAAAAACGGCAGCCACCGCGCTGAACTTGTACACCGACACGTTTCGACACGAACGTGCACACCGACACGTTTCCAGCTGCTGTGCTGGTGTGAGGGCGTGGAAACGGAGCGGAACAGAACTGTCCAACATCATCGGGCCAGTGTTGGATCTCGGACGTGCCGCGCAGGTGAGGAAATGGCGGATTGCCACTACAAATCGAACGAGCCCATTCTATTTTGAATCGGCGAATGAAGCCTATGACGGCAACCGCTAAAGGGTATGATATCAATGATATCAGTGCATACTTACTGCATAAGCTTTGCGGTTTTGTTTCGCTCGTAGTAAAAATGTGCTGTGTGTAGCAGGGCCTCGGATAACATGTTAACTGGGGGGGGGGGGCATTGCCCCCCCCCCAGTTGAGGGAATTGCCCCACCCCCATTGGAACCGATTTGCCCCCTCAGTGAAACTGTGTTGATTCGTCACGAGCGGACACTAGAATACTATAAATGATGCATCACTGGACTTTACAAAAATTCCTTCAGTCACCCGACTTTTACTGTAGGTACTGCATAGCCGTAGATAGCATGCTAATTGTCGAGGGTGAATTCCCCCTTCTAAGAATTCTGGCTACCTTCCCAGTGACCAAATTTTGCCCCCCTAGTGGGACAAAAATTCGTAGGTGACATACAATTGTACGGCCTGTAAAATAGATAAGAGTCACTGAAGCATGCTTTCAACTGAAAACAAATAATACACTGTTTACAGCACCTAGCGTAGCTTTGAGATCTTGAGGACGGAGGACGGAGGACGGTCGGCTCTTGATGACGGCCCCTCGTTGCGTCGGTTCGAAATTGTCGCGGAACATAGGTGTCAATTTATATACGTTCGGGATGGCCCTCAGCGTCTCCATATGTTGAGTCTGGTCCCTAAGCGATGCTTTTGGATCTATCAATGTCTTCCCCTTGGATCCCTTGGCGGATCCAAGGGGGCTAAAAGGCCAAAGCCCAAAAACTGCCTGAAATCAGCAAATAATTGACATAAATTATAATAAAAAATGATTTTTTTACGAAAGAAAGTT